>SJYA01000748.1:1336367-1387219 GCA_006410615.1 Neotragus moschatus
TGAGGAGTTCGCCCAATACAGGGAAAGGACATAATGGAGATGTAAGGGTCTCTTTGGTAGATAACAGGCAATGTAGAAGATGAGTATGGGGAGAGGCAGGGCAGAGAGTTAGTAACAAGGCTGAAACCTGCAGGGAAAACACTGTCTGGCTTCTTCCCAAAGGGGATACACTCCTTTAGCATAACAGAGGCATGAGCTTTGGGGTGCTTCTTTATCTCTACGTTGCTGGAGAACATGATAAGCTTTTAGCCAGGACAAAGGGAATACTAGGGAAAACAAAAAGCAAAAGGATTGAGAGGAAATTCATGTAGAAAAGAATATAAATAGCAAATGTGATGAAACAAAGAAAAAACATAATAATTATCCTGTTCAATGAGCTCTTCCCATGAAGATTTTTTTCCAAATGTGTATCTTGAGAAAACTTAGATTAAGAGTGTGATCATGGAGGGAGTAATGCCCACCAAGGGGTATAGACATGGTGGTGTGTTGTATATAAGGATAGCTGCAGATTAGCTGTCTTCCTATGGCACTTGTCTGCAATGTGTAGGAAGCCTTCTTGCTAAGTCTTGACAAATCCACCTCCTAACAGATCATTTGATGTGCATGACATCATCACATGAAGAGTAGAGAGCATCTCTCAGGACACTGAAGTCTGGGGCAGGAAAGATATGAGCACAACATGATTGGGAAAGATGCAACAGTGAGTTAAATATAATAGCAACAATCATTTCCCACAGTGACAAATAAATGCAAAGTCCTCAACAAATAAACAGAGCAAATGAGTTGCTTTGCTCTCTGTCAGTCAAGTCAAACATGGAATACTATTTAAGAAGGACATCCACAACTAGTGGAGAAGGTGATTCAGGATGGAAGAGTTGAGGAATGGTCACAAGCATTGTGATGATTTGGGAAAAGGTCCTGTAACAGCCTTCAAATACTTTCAGACCTGTCAGAGGAAGAGGGATTAGGTTTACTTTATGTGGTTTCAGAGGGCTGAACTATAATCAATAAGTGCATGTTGTTAGGAGGTAGATTTTGGCACAGTCTAAAAAGAACTTCTGAAGAATTAGAACTGTCTGATGTGAAACAAACTCCCTGTGGGGTGGTGAGCTCTTCTTAAGTGGATAATTTCAAGCACAGGCTGAACTACTCCTCATTGGGAATATTGGAAAAAAGGGTTTACATACCTGACAGCAACAGAAGCAGATCTAAATTTTGCAAAGCCCAAAGTTTTCAAATTTGGGAAGCTCCTTTTAAGAACAAAGAATACAAAATTATGAATAAAAATCAGAGTGCCTTTGGAAGGCACATTTATAAATAAGAAATCCTCTAAAACTTAGGCTTCATTAGCTGTGTTATAAATACATGGCAAGGGAGTCAGTTGATATCGAATAAATGTGAGATTTGAATTTGTTTTTAAATAATGAATAATTTTTTTAATTTTAAAAATAGTCATTCTGTTATGTATGGCACGGCATGGAGGGAGTAGAAAGAGAGAAGTGAAATTAGATTCACATGGGTTCCTAGCTAGCCTCTGTTTTCATAGCTGGGTAATGGTGGGCAAATTACTTAACTTCTTTGAGTCCTAATTCCTTCATCTGTAAAATGGAGGTGATGATCTCTATATTGTTAGGGAAAATCTAAGTGAAAATGTATATAAAGCACGGATATGCAGAAGTTGTATACTTAATGACAGCTAATTTGAAGGACAAATAAAATTTGAGTAATCAAAAGGAAAAGGTTTTTTAAATGTCATATGGCATTATCAGTATCTGAAGATAATAAATGATGTTGTTCCACAATCCCTAATTTAAGGCATAAGGCAACAAGGTTCATGAAATGTTTGCAATAATCACATTAGGTTTATTTCAAACAATTCTTGCTTATGAACAGATGGGAAAAGTCTCTCACAGAACTGACCAAGATAAACACCTTTATCCCTAGCCCCCTTTTCACTTACACCAAGTTTGCGGTCAGAATCAAAGACTAGGACATTTCTGTCACCCCACTTCCAAGAAGCAGGCTGGCCAAGTTTAAGTGTATAGAGATGGACTACGTGGTCGAGAGGGGAGTAACTTAGCAGAATTATCACACAACTCCCGGTCACCAATCATTTAGAAGAGTCTTGCTTCTCTAAGTGAGGTTCTAGCCAGCAGCAGTGGGGCAGCCAGATAGCTTGTTAGAAATGCAGAATCCCAGACCTACCCTTGTATTTTAACAGGATTACTGGGTCATTTGATGCACAGCAAAGCTTGAGATATGCTGATCAGATTACAGTATAACTCACTTTCCCACACGGTGCCCTGCAGTTGAGGTTCCTTCCTTTGGGGTCTTGGGTTGCATTTTCTTTTATGAGGAAGGTAAAGAATGAGGGATCTGTCTGCTACTCCTTGAGAGAGGGCCCAGTCCACCTAATTCTCATTGATCTTGCATTCTCTGGCTTCTTTTCTTGTCATGTAATGCATGAGGACACTTCAAATTTGAGGCAAGTTAAACCTGGCAAAAGGTCCAGCCATCTTTCTCCAGCTGCCCCATCTCTTTCTAAGAGGTGGAAGACAAAAGATAGGACCAGGAGTTGTATTGCACTCCAGAGAGAGGCTGAGTTCTCTCTAAACCACTTCTCTCCTTCCTCCTTCCCTTCTCCTCCTGTCTGCCCTTGTCTTCTCATCACTCCTCTCTATTTGATGTACAAAATACACCAAGGGGCAAATTCTATGGGAATGTCTCCTCTAGCACTAGGAAGATCCAGGCCCAACCAGCACTGGGACTCACTCTTTGCATTTTTTTCTATCTGATTGGTGTGTTCAGAATCCACCTTCCTAGCCTTGACTGTGGCCTTACAGAAAAGGGTAAAGAGGAAGAGAAATCTATTGAAGGGAAAAAATGAAAGTTTTAGTTGCTCAGTCATGTCCGACTTTCTGACTCTTTGGGACCCCAAGGACTGCAGCCCACCAACCTCCACTGTCCGTGGAATTCTCTAGGCAAGATTACTAAAATAGGTTGCAATTTCCTTCTCGAGGGGATCTATCTTCCTGACCTAGGGATCAAACCCACATCTTCTGCATTGGCAGGCAGATTCTTTACCATGTGAGCCACTAGGGAAGCCCTTACAGAAAAGGGTAAAGAGGAGAAACCTATTAGGCCTATATTACTTTTAAATCTCTAGCTTAGGCAAAATGAGTCCTCCATCCATCCCAGAGGTGCACTGGCTTCCGGGAAGGTTTATCTAGTACCTAATGATATGGCTTTGCTGGCAACGACTCTATGCATATGTTAATAGAAAGTAATTATTTAGCACTCTCAAAGACTAGAGATCTCGTCAGGAAAATTTGAGATATCAAGGGAACACTTTTCCCAAAGATGGGCAAAATAAAGGATATAAATGGTAGAGACCTAGTGGACACTGAAGAAATCAAGAAGAAATGGAAAGAATACATGAAACACTGTATCAAAAAGATCTAAATGGACTGGATTGCTATGATGGTGTCATCAGCCACACAGAGCCAGACATTCTGGAGAGCAAAGTCAAGTGGGCCTTAGGAAACACTGCTGTTAAAAAAGCTCGTAGATGTAACAGAATTCCAGTAGAACTGTGTAAAACTCTAAAGGATGATGCCATCAAGGTGTTGCATTCATTGTATCAGCAAATCTGAAAGACACAGCAGTGGCCACAGGACAGGAAAAGGTCAATCCTCATCTTGATTCCCAAGAAGAGTAGTACAAAAGAATGTGCTAACCGTCAGACAATTGCTCCCATCTCCCATGCTAGTAGGGTCATGCTTAAAATCTTGCATGCTAGCCTTCTGCATTATGCAAACCAAGTGCCTCCAGATGTCCAAGCTGGATTTAGACAAGAAAGAGGAACCAGAGGTCAAATTGCTAACATTTTCTGGATCACAGAGAAAGCTAGGGAATTCCAGAGAGACATCTACCTCTGTTTAATCGACTAGGCCAAAGCCTTTGACTGTGTGGATCATAACAAACTGTGAAAAGCTCTTGAAGAGATGGGGATAGCAGACTATCTTACTTGTCTCCTGAGAAACCTGTATGTGGGTCAAGAAGCAACAATCAGAACCCAGTATGGAACAACTGACTAGCTCAAGACTGAGAAAGGAGTATGACAGGGCTGTCTGCTGTTACCCTATTTGTGTAATCTGTATGCTGAGCACATCATGAGAAATGCCAGACTGGATGAGTTACAAGCTAGAATCAAGATAGGCAGGAGAAACATCAAGGACCTCAGATATGTGAAAGGCAGAAAGTGAAGAAGAACTAAAGAGCCTCTTGATGAGGGTGAAGGAGGAGAGTCAAAGAGCCAGCTTAAAACTAAATATTTTAAAAGCTAAGATCATGGCATCCGGCCCGACTGCTTCATGGCAAATAGAGGGGCGGGAAAGGTGGAAGTCGTGACAGATTTCCTCTTGGAGTCTAAAATCACTGTGGATGGTGACTGCAGCCGTGAAATCAGAAGACGTTTGCTTCTTTGCAGGAGAGCTATGACAAACCTAGACAATGTGTTAAAAAGCAGACATTACTCTGCTGACAAAGGTCCATATGGTCAAGGCAATGGTCTTGCCAGTGGTCATGTATGGTTGTGACAGCTGGACTGTAAAGAAGGCGGAGCATCAAAGAATTAATGTATTTGAACTATGGTGCTAGAGAAGACTCCTGAGAGTCCCTTGGAAAGCAACGAGATCAAACCAGTCAATCTTAAGGGTAATCAACCCTGAATACTCATTGGAAGGACTGATGCTGAAGCCGAAACTCCAGTATTTTGGTCCTTTGATGCAAACAGGTGACTCACTGGAAAAGTCCCTGATGCTGGGAAATACTGAGGGCAGAAGGAAAAGAGGGCGTCAGAGGATGAGATGGCTGGATGGCATCACCGATGCAATGGACGTGAACTTGGGCAAACTTCGGGAGATGGTGAGGGACAGAGAGGTCTGGTGTGCTGTAGTCCTCAGGGTCACAAAGAGCTGGACATGACTGGGAGACTGAACAACAACAACAATGCTTGGTATAAGCATTTTACATGTATCAACTCACTCAATCCCCAGGTCACCTTATAAAGTAGGTACTAGAGCCATTCTCCTTTTACAGATGGGGAATCAGCAGCACTCAGAGATGGGAAGTAATTTGCCCATAAAAGAAGTGGTAAAGCTGGGGTTCGTATCCAGGCCACTTCCACCAGAGGTCTTGCTCTTAACCTGCCTCTGACACATTTCTTCAAGAGCTCTGTAGAGAGGGGTGTGTGTCTGGCTTGGGTGTCCCCACTCCCCCAGCCAGTTACCCTTCTAATCGCATTACCACTCCCTACAGAGCTCCTTTGTCAAAGCCCAGCAACAGACTTTAAACCACAAAATCATGTCTGACTGTGGTTCCTTGTTTAGTAGACCAACCAGATTTACAAGTGAGAAAAGGAAGCATATCCTGGGCTCAAGAAGACTTTCCATAGCACTAGGAATTAAAAATTAAAAAAAGAAGGCCACATAAGATAAATAGGTAATCCAATCAAAGCGAGACAAAAAGTTACTTTTTCCTGAAGTGAATTTTAAGATTTTCAAAACCAAGCCAATAAATTTGTTTCCTGTTCTCAGCCACAGTTCCTTGCTTTGGGTAAAACAAGCATGCTGTTTACAAAGTACTTTCACAGATGTTTACTCCCAGATCTTTTACAGCACCCCAAAGAGTCGAGCGTCTTGCCTAAAATAACACATAAACTAAGTGGTGGAGTTTAGCCTGCAGCCTGGTCTCCTGACACAGATAGCAGAGCACCATAGCCTCACTGCTTGCTCTCTGTTCCTCAGTGACTGGAGCAGAGTGAAAAGCGTTCTGGGAACCTCATACTGTAAGTCTCGAAACTTCTGGTCACTCAGAAATAGCAGTGAGTGAACACTGAGGGCTTTATCACACACCCAAAGCTGACCTGAGAATGTCACAGGGTATAATTTATTTAGTCCCCACAACAAATCAGTGAGAAGCAGGTTACTACAATCCCCACTTTGCAGATAAAGAAACCGAACGTGGAAGATTTTTACAGATCTTACTCAGACTCACCCTTCTAGGAAGTGGCAGAGCTTGTATCCAAACCCAGACATCTGATTTCAGAAGCTGTTTCTTCATCCACCAACCTCTCTGGCCTCTGCTAAAAAAATAAAATTGAATTACTCAACAGAGAACCCAACACATCAGTGCTTAGAAGAATCTGTGAATAGGAAAGGGAAAGTACACAATATTATAGCACTTTCATTATATTAAATAATCATTAGAAGGTAAACAGAACTATCCTCTGGATGTCAGCATAGAATATTAATGATTAACAAATTAAACTATCAATTTATGTGAATACCTTCTCTGGGTAAGGGTCTGTATCAGGTAATGTGGCAGCTCCAAAGACAACCAAGCCTGCCCCTGCCTTCATGAAGCCTACAGGGAAGCTAGAGAGACAGCAAGGCACCATCACACACATGTAATATATAGCCCAGAAGGTATAAATACGAGTTCAGTGCAGTCACTGAACAGAGCGGTGAATCTACAGTCAATTACTGCAATAGGAGTTCAAAGCAAGGAGAAACCCCTCCAGGCTGGGGCTGTAAAGGAAAACTTTGTGGAGGATATAGCTGGATCTTAAAGAATGCCAAAAATCGGAAGAGTTCTAGGGGAGGGAAGGGTATTCCAGATTCCAGACAGAGGGAACAGTGTGAGCGTAGGTATGGAGGCAAGAAAATGCTGCAAGAGCACCTTTGGAGCAAGTACAGTAAACATGAAGTCTGACAGGACCTGCCATTGTCTCAGGGCCAGCCCCTCACCCCTCAGGGCTATTGCTGTGCAGAGCTGGAGGTAAAGCGCTGCGGCACTGACCGGTATCCAAGGATCCATGTGTGTGGCACATTCACCCACCCAAAGGATGGGCAACTGCTTCCAGCAAGTTTTGTGTTTCTTGCACGTGCATGACTGCTATTATCTCTCATGGGGATTCCTTCAGAAGTATAATCAATCCAAAAGTACAATCCAAGGGATGTCAGCTCTAAGGTTTTGGAAACTTTAAAGCCAGCAAATGTTACCGCACCTCCCATCCCTGCCTTAGTCTTTGGAGACTTCCTGAAAAGTAACTTCTTTCAATCACCCCCTTGCTGTCATCGTGTCTCCAGACTATTTTGGGCTTCTTACCAATGACCTATGCCTAGTGTTCCCGCAGTACCTCTGAGTGCCCACTGGAATGTCATTGCCTGCCAACAGCTCCTCAACATGTACACACTCTTCCCTCTCTCTCCCTTTCCCTGCAGTTGCTCACAAACTCCACATGGTTACGGTCAAGGTCTTTCTCAAAACCCACTGCTGTGCTACTGCTACTGTGTTCATGCAAACAAAACAAAACAAAACCTAAAACTTGTATTTATTTATTTTTTTAGAACTATGCCTCCTATAGACTATAGCAGTGAGCAATGGCCAAAAATTGTACCTTCAGGTAGCTTCTACTCTTGGGAGGGGATTTCTAAGGGGGAAAAAAAGGAAACATGTATAGTTAGATGGTGATGAATGCCATTTAAGAAATGAAGCAGAGGTGGAGGACAGGGACTCCTATAGGAAAAAGCATAGAAGAAGATGAGGAAGGTTAGGCAGAGACTGGAAGATGAGGCAGGCCATGGGGGGAAGAGCTTTCCAGGCATAGCAAACGGCAAGTGCAAAGGCCCAGAGGCAGGGACAAGTTAGGTCATGCTGGGGACAGTCAAAAAGCTGGTGTGGCTGGGAACAAATACTTCAGTGGTAAGAGAGGGCCTCAAAGAGGAAAGGTAGGCAGGCTAGATAGTGAAGACCAGGGTATAAATACTGGAATTAATCAGAGGGAGGTGGGAAGACATGGGAGGGTTTTGAACAGAATAACAAAAATAAGAAATACATTAAAAGAAAATTAACCCAGCCATTATATGAAGAATAGACAACAGAATCAGGGAGATAGGTTGCAGAGCAATCTTCTATTCTTCTGAATGGTCTTTTCCATAAGACTTGCCATCAACTTGGAGAATTTAGTGTACACATAGATGCTCCAGTCATTCCCTGGCTTCTCAGTTCACTGACTCCCTTGATTCAAAGGTAAAAATAACTTCATTTTCCTAATTAGTCACTCAGTCCCATGGCTAGGTTTCAATCTTATCATCACCTGGGCTTGATTTGCTTCTGAAATCACAAAGTAGCACATTCTATGCTCAAATCTCGGTTTCCTATCTTTAGAATTTTGTTATTTACACCCAGTTGAGCTGGTCTCAAATTCATGGAAAATACCAGTCTGTTTGCTGCTCAGTCCTTCTACAGTCAGTATGGCTATTTCTAACATTGTTTATACTCTGCAAACCATCTGTCTTCCTATTTGCCCTGTCATTGACTTTGAAAATGAAACCCATCAAATTCCTGCCAACCTCTCCTTCACACCCATCTTTGCTTCTTCCTTCTAATCCCACAGAATAAAGCTAAAACCTTCACCTTGTTCACCTTCTCAGTCTTTCCCACATTAAGACATCTAATTCCATAGCTCATCTTTCCAACCAATCCTGGCTCTGGCTTCTTCCCTTCACTGTTTAAATTTGCTCATATCTCTCTTATTTTGGAAACACACATATGTAACAACCCTATACACTTCCCCCAGTACACACCCCCTTTCAGCGTCTTGCCTTATCTTTCTCTCCCTCTTGACAGCCAAGTTTATGGGGAAAGTGTTCTATCTCTTTTTGTGTCCACTTCTTCAACCATCGTTTAATGTGGCCCCACCTTACTCAAATCTCTTTGTGCATTCACCAGATTCCCTTTCCGATCCTTATTTCTCTGTAGCCAACCTTACAGAGGCACAGATAGGCCAAACTCATACTTGGGATACTCTTTTCTCCACTACACTTTTCTTTTCTTTTTTTTTTTTTTCCCCCACTATACTTTCACTCATCCTATTTGTTTCAGAAACTTTTCTGGCCTCAGGAAAGCCATCTCTAACACATTCCAACCTCCTATCCCTAAATTACTGAATAAGTTGCCCTATGTGCCAGCAGAGTATCTTGTGCTTGATCTTCATTTAATTGACCACATGTTTGGAAGTTTCTTGTTCACCCATGAGCCCCCTTTGCTAGATCATAACCACTTGAGGTCAAGGTCTATGTTTATACCACAATTTCTCAGTAAATACTCTTTTTAATTAAATTTACAGAGAAAGCTGAATTATGAGTAGTGGCATGTAGACTCTGGGTTTTCATCTTTGCACTCTAAAGATAATTGAAAGTTGTCAACCAAAGGTGTGATTTGGTCAGGAGGGTTATTTGTTAAGAGTCTCTTCCACTTCCCAGTTCTTTTTCCATTTATAAACCTTCTCATTTCATTGGGCTCCAGGAAACCACTGTTCTACTGTATGCAAAATTAAACTATCAAAGGATTTTTTTTTTCATTTTCCAAGATAGGGAGTAGAGGATGATAAGCTGGATGGAGAAGGAGTGATGTTGGACAGCTGAGTTTGGGACATATGTGGGACAATTATGTAGAGATGTCCACTGGGCAGCTGAAGAATGGGCTGGTGCTCAGGCAAGGTCTGAGCTGTGAACATGTCTTTTGGTTTCAGCAGAATGTACATACATGGCAGCTGAACCATGAGACAGTGGGCACTCTCCAAGAGACAGCGTATAGCACAAGAAGAGTAGAGGGCTGGCATGTGGAGTACCTGAGGACATAGACATTTGATGGGTGGACAATGGAAGAAGGATGGTGAAAGGAAGAAGACGGTGCAGGAATGGTCAGAGAACAAAGAAGCCCAGGAAGAATCTACGGTGACCAAGGTCTACACCCTGGCCTTCAGTCTCTGTGCGCAAGTCCTCCAGCCTGTCCATTCCAGACTTTGAGCTGAAGATTTCTGCTCCTGTAGGCTTGATACTTCTGTATATGCTCACAATCCAATTTTAATCAGCTTTTCACCACTTGACAGAAATGATTTGTTATCTTTGGCCAGTTCCTACCATATTTACTCCAACAGCTATCCTAAATCATCACCTTCCCAAGGACTCTAATCATTCTCTACTCTCGCTCTTTTTTTTCCGCAACAGCTTTATTGAGATACAACCATATAATTCACCCATTGTATAATTCAATATTAAAAACATGTACTCACAAAGTTGTACAACTGTCACCAGAATCCATTTTAGAACATTTTCTCACTTCCAGGAGAAATACTGTACCCTTGAACCATCACCACACAAACCCTATTCACTAGCACTCCAGTCCTAAAAAAACAATGATCTATTTTCTATCTCTATAAACTTGCTTGTTCAGAATATTACACATAAATGGAACTAGATAACATGTGGGTTTTATGACAGGCTTCTTTCACTTTGTGTAATGTTTTCAAAATTCATCCACTTCATAGTAGGATTCAGAACTTGATTCTTTTATGAAGATATATATCTGAAAAATGCTCCATTGTGTGAACATACTATAGTTTTAAATCCATTTATCAGCTGATAGACATTTGGGTGTTTCTATCTTTTGGCTATTGTCAATAATGCTGTCATGAACATTTGTGTATAAATTTTTGTGTGGACATATGTTTTATTTCTCTTGGACATATACCTAAGTGGAATTTCAAGGTTATCTGTTAACTCTATGTTTAATCATTTGAGGAACTGCCAGACTATTTGTCAAAGTGATTGCCCCATCTTAAATTCTCACCAACAGTATAGGATATGAGGGTTCCAGTTCTCTATATCCTTGCCAACTCCTGTTTTCTGTCTTTTTGATTTTAGACATCTTAGTATATATGAGTGGGCTTCCCAGAGAAGCCACCTGCTAATGGGGGAGACGAGGGTTCAATCCCTGCGTCAGGAAGATCCCCTGGAGGAGGGCATGGCAACCC
This sequence comes from Neotragus moschatus, assembly GCA_006410615.1. Taxonomy (NCBI): domain Eukaryota; kingdom Metazoa; phylum Chordata; class Mammalia; order Artiodactyla; family Bovidae; genus Neotragus; species Neotragus moschatus. The sequence continues at coordinate 1,347,250 of SJYA01000748.1, forward strand.
TCTCTAGAATTCTTGCCTGGAGAATCCCAGGGACAGAGGAGCCTGGCAGATGAAGTGGTTCAGTTGTAAAGAATCTGCCTGCCAATGCCGGAGATGCGAGTTTGATCGCTGCATTGGAAAGATCCTCTTGAGAATGAAATGGAACCCACTCCAGTATTCTTGCCTGGAAAATCCCATGGACAGAGGAGCCTGGCTGGCTACAGTCCATGGGGTCACAAAAGAGTCGGATATGACTTAGCGACTAAAATAATAACAAAAGTATACACGAAGAGGTACCTCATTGTGATTTTTATCTCTAAGATGATTAATGATATTGAACATCTTTCATGTATTTGTTTGCCATCTGTACATCTTTGGAAGATACATGTCCCTTTTATCAGATATATGATTTTTAAATATTTTCTCCTATTCATTTCTTTGTTTCTTCACTTTCTTGATGATGTTCTTTGAAGCATAAAATTTTTTGATTCTATAAAGTCCAGTTTATCTATTTTTTTTGGTTGCTTGTGCTTTTCATGTCATATTTTAAAAATCATTATCTAATCCAAGGTCATGAAGATTACTCTTGTCTTCTCTTATGAGTTGTTTTACTATCATATTTTGGTACTTAGGAATGCCTACTTTAAAGTACTGAAGCACTGGATTTGAGCCATGAGTTCCCAAGTTGTCTAACTTTAGGTAAACTGTATTCAAATTTTTCAAGCCTTGTTTCCTCTTCTCTAAACTGAAATGAGTTAGTAAAAGCAATCTACGCCATAGGAAAATTTTTAGGCTCCAATCAATTAGTGTTTGTCCAAGCTCCTAACATAATGTCTGGCACCTATAAGTGCTCTATAAATGTTAGATACCACTGATGGGAGCTTCTCAGTGTTTACTCACCTGCATCTTCAAACACTTCTGTGATTTTACCTTCACTTCTATATTAGAGCAAGGGTATAACTGACTTTCACATTATTTATTTCTAATAATATATAATCACAATTGTACTGTTTAATGTACACTCCATTATCTAAAATTGTGATTCATACTTTCTAAGATCTAACTTTTGGGTACATTCCTATATTTGTGTTATGCAAGAGTTCATATTATATTGATCATTTTAGCATTACCATACAAGCTGTGTTTTTCACAAAATGTAATTATGGCAATTTTACATTGCATTATATAAATCACAATGTATTACAACTATTAATTTGGATAATAACAACAGACTATTTATACAGAATAGATGAAAAAGGAAAAATCCACCAAAACACTTGGCTTCCATATAATTATACAATCTATTTATTCACAGAATAAATGACCAGCAACAGTGTAATCTACACTAAAGCTATGGTAATTCTTCATGAACTTGGTTGGGAGTTCTTTTGGGAATTACTCTGAGAAATGATTCCATTTTCTTCTGACAGATCAATAATATGAGCCATCATACAGGATATTTCAAGAGTCTGGCTAATGAGCTTCCTTTCCAGTCCTCTCTGGATTAGCAGTTTTCACACTTCAGTTGTGTGAGAATTACTTGGATAGTTTGTTAAAACACAGATGCTGGGACTCTCCCCAGAGTTTCTGCTTCAGTCATCATGGGGTGGGATCTAAGAAGCTCCAGTTCTATAAAGTGCCTAAAGGTTGCTGATGCTGCTGGTTGAGTCCAAGCTTTGAGAAATATTGTTCCAGTACCTAATTAATCTGCATTGAGGATATAGAGTTGACATTTCTACGTTGGTCAGAATCCAGGGAATTTCATGTGTCTTCCAAATGCCATCAACTCTACTGGAGCTCCCTAGAGATCCCATGAAGCTCCAGACATCTCAAAAATCTTTTGGACTTCTACATAGAGGTAAATATTTGAAAAACTGTGGGGGGTTGAGGGTAGCAATGATTTGGGGTGGGGATAACACTTTTTAATTTCTAGGAAAGCTTCAGGTCCTTGGAGGACCTGCTGACTCTTGAGTCAAGACCATAGGATTTTCCTGCAGTCTAACTAATTATGTGCTTGGTCAAGTTGGTTTTTTTTTTACCTACTCTCCTCTAATAGAACAGACCATGTAATAATTTTAGTGTCCCACCCCTGCCCAATTAAGCCTTCTTCATGTTGCAGGTCTACTATGCACACTCCTAAATTCACAGTCATTTCAGTGAGTTTGATGATGATTATAACTTGCCTGGAGAAGGCAATGGCACCTTACTCCAGTACTCTTGCCTGGAAAATCCCATGGACGGAGGAGCCTGGTGGGCTTCAGTCCATGGGGTTGCCAAGAGTCAGACACGACTGAGTGACTTCACTTTCACTTTCCACTTTCATATATTGGAGAAGGAAATGGCAGCCCACTCCAGTGTTCTTGCCTGGAGAATCCCAGGGATGAGGGAGACTGGTGGGCTGCCGTCTGTGGGGTCACACAGAGTCGGACACAACTGAAGTGACTTAGCAGTATAATTTGCTTTCTGTTCCCTACCATACTAACATTCTGAATGACTAGCAAGTCGTCCTTCTTTTGCCCTCGTTCAATAGTTGGTTTTATTTTAGTCTGCCAGCAGAGGTAGGTGTGTGTGTGAGACTTGGGCAATTCCCTTGGTTATGCTTTGGGGTTGCTGTTTGAAGCACCTCAAGCAAAAATCTGTGGGGAAAGTTTATCTTGCGTATGGATGCACAGTGTGGAAAAGTATAAATCAAAGTGTTATCTCTGCAACATGGAGAACATACAAAGAGATACATGCAAAGAGGAACAGAACCAAGAGAACCTGATAACACGTTTGAGGATTAAGTCATGTCCAATAACAGAAACATTCTAGTCTTTCCCAATTATTTGAGCTAACAAACTTCTATTTTAAGTTAGCTAGTTTAATGTGGGTTCCTATCATTACTAAAAAGTCCCAATTACATTATTCCTGAAGTTAACAACTCTATAGGAAAAAAAATCCCTGTATATCTCCTCTATTCTCAATTCAATGCTCTAATCATGGAATAGTTTACTTTTGACTCCTCCATTCACCAAGTTCAGTTCAGTTCAGTCACTCAGTCGTGTCCGACTCTTTGCGACTCCGTGAATCGCAGCACGCCAGGCCTCCCTGTCCATCACCAACTCCCAGAGTTCACTCACTGTGTGTGGATTTCTCTCCCATACTAAGCAACTCTCTGGTTCTCCAGACACCATCTCACAATTAAACTGACAGTGTCTACCTGGAGTTACCATAAAATCCCACAGCTTACGGCTTTAGTCCCACAATTCTGTTTCTAACCCCACTTTAGATATCAAACACAAAGCCAGGTTGTCATCTGGGCAACTGACCTTCTGATTGGCTATCACTCTGAGGTTTCCATGGACTACTCTTCAGGTTCAATTATTTCCTAGAATGGCCCACAGAACTCAGAGAAACAGTTTACTTACCATTACTTATTTTAACAAAAGATACTTCAAAGGCTACAGATGAACATCTGATGCAAAAGACGCACAGGGCAAAGTACAGGAGAAGGGTTTAAAAGGTGCTTTACCAGGCCAAACTTCAATCAGGCTCCCCTAAACTCTCCATCAAGGCCCATCCCTGTATTTCCTTGCAGAATCCAGTTTCAGTAAGAATCCTGTTAAATCAGTTTAGCAAGAATTCCCGCCTTTAATATCCCATCAAACTTCTCTTTTCTGCCACCTCCCCCCAGGTGTTATCTGATCAGCCTGGCTGTCCTCAGTAAGAATCCTGTTAAGTCATTTCAGCCAGACTTCCCTAGACTTGTCTTCTTGCAGTAATTTTCCATCTACCGATGTCCCACCCAAACTTATTGCTTGGTTATAAATCTGTACTTGTTTTGGTTGTATTTGGAATTGATTCTAGCTCTATTCTGTAATCTCTCTGTCCCTACTGTAATTTTTTTTAATGTATTATTATTTAAAATTAATTTTATTGGAGTATAGTTGACTTACAATATTGTGTTAGTTTCTACTGAATAGCAAAGTGAATCAGCTATACATATATCCACCCTTTTTTAGATTCTTTTCCCATATGGGAAAAGAGTATTGAGTAGAGTTCCCTGGGCTATACTGTAGGTTCTTAGTAGCAGTAGTAGTGTTAGTCACTCAGTGGTGTCTGACTCTGAGACCCTGTGGACTGTAGCCTGCCAGGCTCCTCTGTCCATGGAATCTTCTAGGCAGGAATACTGGAGTGGGTTGTCATTTCCTTCTCCAGGATATCTTTGCAAACCAGGGATCAAACCTGGGTCTCCTGAACTGCAGGCAGATTCTTTACCATCTGAGCCACCAGGGAAGCCCTGTAGGTCTTATTAGTTATCTATTTTATATATAGTAGTGTGATAAATTGGGAGACTGGGATTGACAAAGACATACATATGCAATAGTTTTTTGAATAAAATCTGTTTTACTGCTTTAACTTACTGTCCGGCTCTGATTCTCTTTTTAGTAAGACATGGAACTCCTATGGTCTATCCAAGCAAACCACCTGTCCAGTACCTTCCGTATGTTCAGCATTCCAGAATTCTTATTTTTAAATAATTGAAATAGAGCCGATATATAATATATATAAGTATAGGGGTATAATACAGTGATTCAAGAATTTTTAAAGCTTATATTCCATGTAGTTAATAGCAAATATTAGTTATTTTCCCTGTGCTATAGAGTGTATCTTTGTAGCTTATTTATTTCATATGTAATAATTTTGTACTTTTAATCCCCTATCCCTATCTTACCCCTCCCTTGACTGGTAACCACCAGTTTGATTCCTGTATCTGTAAGACTGTTTCTTTTGTTATATTCATGACTTTATTTTATTTTTAATAAGATTCCACATGTAGGTGATAGCATACACTATTTGTCTTCCTATGTCTAACTTATTTCACTTAGCATAATACCCTCCAGATCCATTCATGTTGTCACAAATGGCAAAATTTTTCTTTTGTTATGGCTGAGTATATGGGCTTCCTGGTGGCTCAGATGGTAAAGAATCTGCCTGCAATGCAGGATACCGGGTTTTGATCCCTGGGTTGGGAAGATCCCTTGGAGGAGGGCATGGCAACCCACTCCAGTATTCTTGCCCGGAGAATCCCCATGGACAGAGGAGCCTGATAGACTACAGTCCATGGGGTCACAAAGAGTTGGACACGACTGAGCGACTAAGCACAGCATGGCACAGCACAGGGAGCTAAAATAAGTTACGAGGAGCTCTCCTTTCAATTAACATTTTATTTTTGCAAGCGAATAAGAAGGGCATAAAAATTTTCACGGTGAATACTTTATTAAAAACAAAAGATCAAATGGAATATTTATTTTTTTATTTTTTTTTATTATTATTAATTTTTATTTTTTTAGTTTGTTTTGCTTTACAATACTGTACTCATTTTGCCATACATTGACGTAAATCAGCCATAAGTGTACCTGAGTTCCCAATCCGGACCCCCTCCCTTCCCCCTCCCTCCTCACACCATCCCTCCAGATCATCCCCACTCATCAGTCCCAAGCCTTCTGCATCGAACCTAGACCGGCAATCCGTTTCCCTTATGATATCATACATGTTACAATGCCCAAATGGAATATTTATACTCCTGAATAGGAACTTCTCTGTAAGTACTGTGTGATTCCTGAGGAGAAACACTCCCTACTGCAGGTCAGGAAATGCCTTGATCAGCCCCAAACAGCTTATATATTAGACTGAGAGCTACTTAAGACACTGATGAAACTGGATCTTCTAGAAGAAAGTTTAATATTTTTTACTTAACGTTGCCACAGTGAGGGTACNAAATGGAATATTTATACTCCTGAATAGGAACTTCTCTGTAAGTACTGTGTGATTCCTGAGGAGAAACACTCCCTACTGCAGGTCAGGAAATGCCTTGATCAGCCCCAAACAGCTTATATATTAGACTGAGAGCTACTTAAGACACTGATGAAACTGGATCTTCTAGAAGAAAGTTTAATATTTTTTACTTAACGTTGCCACAGTGAGGGTACAGAAGAGTAACTAAAGTGGTGTCTGATTGTTATTTATATTGCTGTGATTGTAAAGAATCAGTAAGACCTTATTGAAATTCTCAAACTATAGATGGGGATGATAATTTCTGTGTGAAATCATCACTGGTATTCCCTCAACTTAATTTCTTCCTTTATTAAATTTTTCAATAGAGTTTACTTCGTGAATTCTTTTTCTCTCACATATACATATTTAACAAATAATTTAAATAAAGGAATCAATTCATCATATACAGTATTACCTTCGAAGAGTTTATCACAAACTGTATTCACTTCCTAAACTGAAGGAGCCTCTGTAATGTTTTGTAAATATAACACTGATTATATTTAAAGTAGCTCTGTAAAATATTTTAGAACTTAATGTCATCTGCTTTTTATTATATAGCTGCTAAGCTGCTGCTGCTAAGTCGCTTCAGTCGTGTCTGACTCTGTGTGACCCCAGAGAAGGCAGCTCACCAGGCTCCCCCGTCCCTGGGATTCTCCAGGCAAGAACACTGGAGTGGGTTGCTATTTCCTTCTCCAATGCATGAAAGTGTAAAGTGAAAGTGAAGTCGCTCAGTCGTGTCTGACTCTTAGCGACCCCATGGACTGCAGCCCACCAGGCTCCTCCATCCATGGGATTTACCAGGCAAGAGTACTGGAGTGGGGTGCCATTACCATCTGCTATTTTATGATATAGCTACTTCCTGGGTAATTTTTTTTCTTGCATTTACTAAGACTGGGCTGCTAACTATAATTCTGGCTTATTGTTATTAAATTAAAAATCATAATATATGTCTAGTGGCTACTGTTTGCCTTTGATAACATTGGTAATTTTCCCATTTGCCTTAATCCTAAACCCNACCATCTGCTATTTTATGATATAGCTACTTCCTGGGTAATTTTTTTTCTTGCATTTACTAAGACTGGGCTGCTAACTATAATTCTGGCTTATTGTTATTAAATTAAAAATCATAATATATGTCTAGTGGCTACTGTTTGCCTTTGATAACATTGGTAATTTTCCCATTTGCCTTAATCCTAAACCCTTAATTTTGGGCCACAAAACAAGAATAATTTATTGAATTATCAATTGGAAAAGAAAAATGCAATGATTTTAGTCATTTAAGTTTCTATTTAATAAATGCCATGCTAATTTGGTACTCTTAAGAGTATTTCTAGCTGTCATAATACCACTGTCTAAACTGAATATTTTGATTCTCTGCTGATTTGCTTAGTTCAAATTGAGTTTATCCAAGGTACTTTGTGTTTAACAAGTGGGTGAGCTAAAGGTCAAAGAAAGAAAACCATTCATTCATAGGTACAATAAAACTATAAAATCATTAAGATAAATAAAGCAGGTGCAATGTAAGTAACAACTGAGGTGGCCAACAAGACAATTAGGTGCTAGGAAACATGATATAATGAAAACCATATAAATTCAGTGCTAAATTTGACTCTGCACTTTGGGAAGAGCCAATGGAAAATAAAATAGTGATGTGCTATGGGGTCATACCTCTGTATTAAGATGAACAAAATTCTCTACCTTGTACTTTGGGAGGTATATATTCAATCAGATCTTGACTGGCATAATAAAAGCCATTCAAAAGTGTTTCTTAAGGAGAGGACAATTTTATTCCACTAAAATCTTCTATTTTTATTTTTTAGTTTGTTTTGCTTTATAATACTGTATTCGTTTTGCTATACATTGACATGAATCAGCCACGAGTGTACATGAGGTCCCAATCCCGACTCCCCATCCCCTCTCCCGCCCCACACCATCTCTCTGGATCATCCCCATGCATCAGTCCCAAGCATCGAACCTAGACCGGCAATTCATTTCACTTATGATATCATACATGTTACAATGCCACTCTCCCAAATCATCCCGCCCTCTCCCTCTCCCACAGAGTCCAAAAGGCTGTTCTATACATCTGTGTCTCTTTTGCTGTCTCGCATACAGGTTTATCATTGCTATCTTTCTAAATTGCATATATATGTGTTAGTATACTGTATTGGTGTTTTTCCTTCTGGGTTACTTCACTCTGTATAATCAGCTCCAGTTTCATCCACCTCATTAGAACTGATTCAAATGTATTCTTTTTAATGGCTGAGTAATACTCCATTGTGTATATGTACCACAGCTTTCTTATCCATTCACCTGCTGATGGATATCTAGGTTGCTTCCATGTCCCGGCTATTATAAATAGTGCTGCGATGAACACTGGGGTACACGTGTCTCTTTCAATTCTGGTTTCCTCAGTGTGTATCCCCAGCAGTGGGATTGCTGGGTCATAAGGCAGTTCTATTTGCAATTTTTTAAGCCCAATCAAAAAATGGACCAAAGAACTAAATAGACATTTCTCCAAAGAAGACATACAGATGGCTAACAAACACATGAAAAGATGCTCAACATCACTCATTATCAGAGAAATGCAAATCAAAACCACAATGAGGTACCATTTCACACTAGTCAGAATGGCTGCGATCCAAAAATCAACAAGCAATAAATGCTGGAGAGGGTGTGGAGAAAAGGGAACCCTCTTACACTGTTGGTGGGAATGCAAATTAGTACAGCCACTATGGAGAACAGTGTGGAGATTCCACTAAAATCTTAATCCCACTAATGAATTGCATAAAATGTTGACTTGTGGCTCCGTGAAACTTTGGGGAGGAACTAGTTTTATCCAGGTTGACAGATTACCAGTGAATTGTTTTATACAGGTAAAAATCTTAGAGAAACTAGGGTACTGGTCCTTAGACATTTTTATTCATGTACATCTTAAAATAATTTGGAAATATCATATGCCCTTTAAACATTTAAAAACTAATATCTAAGAATTTCTATGACAAGTTTAAAAAATTTTTAAAGGATATAATTTTTAGCATACATATCTATGGTATTTTAAAATTAAAGCTTTAACACCATATTTAAAAGCACATTTATGGATCATTTAAACACCACACAGATTTGATAGCATCATTATCCATTTAAAATACAGGAACAGATTTTCTTTAGTAGCCAGAAATTTTACATTGTTTCTTATTTTCTATGAACTTCTATTTCTATTCTACTTTCACTATAAAATTCTCTTATGGGATGAATTACCACTGATGTAACTACTGGCATTCAATTGCTCCCAACAACCATTTGCATAAATATCTATAAATTATTTTAATTATAATTGGTAAATATGGCTCTTTCCACCTGTACTTCCCTCCTTCAAACTTCCTGCTTTACCATGTATTTTTCAAATGGTTGTGAGCATTATTGGGGAACTTGCTAAAAGCAAGTTGAGTTGGGGACACATTTGGTGTGTATCATTGTTTATATAAGGTTGACAATTTCTTCTGTATGTATCTATGTAAGTTAGAAATATATGAGACACTGGGTACAGTCTGAATATTTGCATCTCCTCCAAATTCATATATTTAAATCCTAATGTCCACTGTCATGGTATTAAGAGGTGAGACCTTTGGGTGGTGATTATGTCATGAGGTTTGAGCCTCTATGAGTGAATTAAAATTCCTAAAAAAAAAAAAAAAGAAACCCTACAAAGTTCTCTAGCCCCTTCTAGTATGTAAGGATACAAGCAGAAAGTGCTGGCTGTGAACCAGTAAGAGGGCTCTCACCAGGGGTCGCCCATGCTGATATTTTGATCATGAACTTCCCACCTGATTATGGATTTCCCAGTTCTCTAAAACTGTGAGAAATAATTTCTGCTTTTTATAAACTACCCAGTCTGTAGTATTCTAATAAAGATCAGGCAAACTAAGATCAGCACTTGATCGAAACATTATAATAAATTTAGAAATATTTGTGTTATCCCTTGGCATAATAAAATTTATAATGTAATTTGTAATCCAATGTTTAGTTTTTCATGCTAAATATTTACATTCATATATAAATTTGCATACCTTTTCTTAAAGTGCCCCTCCCCTCTCCACAAATTAGATAAGCCTCAAGCCTCATAAAAACCGCCTATACTTTATTTGACCTAATTATGTACACTAAAAGGGCAAAAATAATCTATAGTTTTTATACTAACAAAAGTACAATTATAATTTTCTATTGAGACTAGGATTCATTCTTAAAAAGTAATCAGGTTACACAGTAAGTGGTTCCTGCCCCATCCTACAGTACATCCTAATTACAAAGTGCACCAAATTAGCAATTTCTAATATACAAAGTTCCCTCAATGGAAACACAATTAAGTCAAAGAATAAAGCATTGTAGAACTTTAATTAGGGATGTTTAACAGATACTAATTGTTTTGGTCTCATGAGTTATTTTTTAACTTTTTAAATTCAAAACTTAAAAGATATGTGAAAGTCACAAGTACAGAACAATAACCATTTTACTTCACCTAGATTAATCAATTGTTAATATTTTACTATGATGGCTTTCTCAAATTAATTATAATAATAGTATTGTTGAAAAAATTGAAAACAAGTTGCAGAGTTATACCACTTGAACCACGAGACATATCTTCAAGAAAATTACAGATACTAAGGGAACATTTCATGCAAAGAGGCAAATAATAAAGGACAGAAATGGTAAGGACCAGAAGAGTATAAGTAGAGACGGCAAGAATACACAGAAGAACAGTACAAAAAAGGTCTTCATGACTCAGATAATCATGATGGTGTGATCACTCATCTAAAACCAGACATCCCGGAACGCGAGGTCAAGAGGGCCTTAGGAAGCATTACTACAACACAGCTAGTAGAGGTGATAGAATCTTAACTGAGCTATTTCAAATGCTAAAAGATGATGCTGTTAAAGTGCTGCACTCAATATGCCAGCAAAAGTGGAAAACTCAGCACTGGCCACAGGACTAGAAAGGGTCAGTTTCATTCTAATCCCAAAGAAGAGCAATGCCAAAGAATGTTCAAATTACCACACAATTGTGCTCATTTCACATGATAGCAAGGTAACGCTTAAAATTCTGCAAGCTAAGGCTTCAATAGTATGTGAACCGTGAACTACCAAATGTTCAAGCTGGATTTAGAAAAGGCAGAGAAACCAGAGATCAAATTGCCAACATCTGTTGGATCATAGAAAAAGAAAGAGAATTCCAGAAAAACATCTACTTCTGCTTCATTGACTATGCAAAGGCCTTTGACTGTGTGGATCACAACAAACTGTGGAAAACTCTTAAAGAGATGGGAATACCAGACCACCTTATCTACCTCCTGAGAAACCTGTACACAGGTCGAGAAGCAATAGTTAGAACCAGACATGGAACAACAGACTGGTTCCAAATTGGGAAAGGAATACATCAAGGCTGTATACTGTCACCCTGCTTATTTAACTTATATGCAGAGTACATCATGTGAAATGCAGGGCTGGATGAATCACAAGCGGGAATCAAGACTGCTGGTAGAAATATAAAAAACCTCAGATATGCAGATGATACCCTAATGGCAGAAAGTTAAGAGGAACTAAAGAGCCTCTTGAGGAAGGTGAAAACAGAGAGTAAAAAGCTGGCTTAAAACTCAACATTCAGTAAACTAAGATAATGGCATCTGGTCCCATCACTTCATGGCAGATAAATGGGGGAAAAAATGGAAATAATTACAGACCTTAAATTCTTGGATTCCAAAATCACTGTGGACAGTAACTGCAGCCATGAAATTAAAAGATGCTTGCTCTTTCAAAGAAAAGTTATGACAAACCTAGACAGTGTATTAAAAAGCAGAGACTTTGTCAACAAAGGTCTGTCTAGTCAAAGCTATCGTTTTTCCTATGGTCATGTGCCAAAGAATTGATGTTTGTGAACTGTGGTGTTGGAGAAGACTCTTGAGAGAGTCCCCTGGACACTAAAACCAGTTAATCTTAAAGGAAATCAATCCTGAATATTCGTTGGAAGGACTAATGCTAAAGCTGAAGTTCCAACACTTTGGCTACCTGATGGAAGAAGTCCACTCTTGGAAAAGACCTTGATGGAAAATATTGAGGGCAGGAGGAGAAGAGGGTGACAGAGGATGAGACGACTGTATGGCATCACTGACTCAATGAATGGAAGTTTGAGCAAACTCTGGGAGACAGTAAAGGGCAGGGAAGCCCGACATGCTGCAGTCCATTGAGTCACATAGAGTTGGACATGACTGAGTGACTGAACAGCCACCACTTGAACAAAACCATTAAAATCACAGAAATTAGCAAAGTAATTTTGGTTTCGCATTGTTGAAATTTGTCATTTTAATGTTGGAAAGTTGAAAATGTTAGCTGCTTAGTTGCATCTGATTCTTTGTGGCCTCGTAGACTATAGCCTACCAGGTTCCTCTGTCCATGGAATTCTCCAGGTAAGAATACTGTAGGGGGTTGGCATTCTCTCCTCCAGGGGACCTTCCCAAGCCAAGAGTTGAACCCAGGTCTCCCATATTGCAGGTAGATTCTTTATCATCTGAGCTACCGGGGAAGCTCATAACCCTTGATACTGGAATACATTCTTAAATAACTGTGATTATGTTATGGTTGTTCAGTCACTAAGGTGTGTCCATCTCTTGTGATCGTTAGCTGCTTAGTTGCGTCTGATTCTTTGTGGCCTTGTAGCCTGCTAGCTCCTCTGTCCATGGGATTCTGCAGGCAAAAATACTGGAGTGAGTTGCCATTTCTTTCTCCATGGTTATATTATACATCATTTTAATGTGAGTTTCTTGCTTTATGCTTTTCTGCTAAAGACTCATTACTTGATATTTATTTTATATTTATTTTATATTATGGAAATGATATTAGACCAAAAGCAAATTTGAGCAATTTTCTTATTCAAGTTTAAAATGGGTAGTAAAGCAGGGGAGACAACATTAGAAACTGCTAATGAACATACAGTGCAGCAGTGGTCCCAAAAGTTTTGCAAAGGAAGTGAGTGAGAGCCCTGAAGATAAGGAGCTCAGTGGAGGGCCATCGAAGTTGACAACTATAAATTTAAAGCCACCCTTGCAGATGATCCTCTTACAAATACACGAGAAGTTTCTGAAGAACTCGACATTGACCCTTCTACGAAGATGAAAAGTTCAACAAGTGTGCACCTCATTGGCTGTCTGTAAACTTTTTTAAAAAAAGTCATTTTTAAGTGGTGTCTTCTTTTATTCTAGGCAACAAAAAAGAAACATCTCACTATTAGATTGTGATGTGCAATGGAAAGTAGATTTTATACAACAACCGGTAATAACCAGCTCAGTGCCTGGACTAAGAAGAAGATCCAAAGTTCTTCCCTAAGCCAAACGGTCACTCAAAAAAGGTCATGGTTACTGTTTGGTGGTCTGCTGTTCATCTGATCAACTACAGCTTTCTGAATCCTGGTGAGACCATTACATCTGAGAAGTATGTTCAGCAAATGGATGAGATACACTGAAAACCACAACGCCTGCAGCCAACGGTGGTCAACAGAAAGGGCACAATTCTCTTCTTCGTGACAATGCCCAACCATGGGTCACACAATTGATGCTTCAAAAGTTGAACAAATTTGGCTACAAAGTTTTGCCTCAGATGTCATATTCACCTGACCCCTTGCCAACCGACTACCACTTCTTCAAGCATCTCAACAACTTGTTGCAGGGAAAATGCTCCCACAATTAGCAGGATTCAGCAAATAATATCTAAGAGTTTGTCAAATCCTGAGGCATGGATTTTTACACCACAGGGATAAAAACTTATTTCACATTAGCAAAAATGTGTTGATTGTAATGGTTCCTATTTTGATTAATGAAGATGTGTTTGAGCTTAGTTAAAATGATTTAAAATTCACAAAAACCACAATTATGTTTGCACCAACCTAATACTTGTTTTGTCAAGTGATGAGGAAAGGTTATTATCTTATTTCTCATGTCCTCTCAAAAGCCAGTATACTTAAATGTGAAAAATCAGAACCTTGAATTGCTATCCATCTCTTTGCTCAGCATGCTGAAAATAGGATCAGCATACTTTGATCCCATTCACAATTTTCACAGCTTCTCTAAATTATGAATTAATATCTAGAGACATATTTTTATCTTCCTGCTCTTCTTTACTGAGAAAGCAGCCTGAGGAGGATTGGCACTTGGGGTGAACTTCCTTTTATTTATGTACTGACATCCTTTCTTGTTCCACATGTCACGGGTACATATGACACTTTCCAATTCATATCATGGTTTTCAAATAAATAATTAAAATAAAACAAAGCTCTCTTTTCCACTAGCATTGTGAGCTAGGGGATCTGGCAGCCTACAGAATGGGAGAAAATATTTGCAAATGATACAACAAACAAGAGTTTAATTTCCAAAATAAAAACAGCTCATACAACTCAACAAGGAAAAAATGAACAACCCAATTGAAAAATAGGCAGAAGACATAAATAGACATTTCTTCAAAGAAGACATACCGATAGCCAACAGACATATGAAAAGATGCTCAACATTACTAATTATTAGAGAAATGCAAATTAAAATAATGAGCTATCACCTCTCACCTGTTAGAATGGCCATCATTAGAATGCCTACAAATAACAAATACTGCAGAGGGTGTGGAGAAAAGGGAACCCTCCTATACCACTGGCAGGAATATAAGATGGTGCAGCCATTATGGAAAACAGTATGGAGGTTCCTCTGAAAAGTAAAATTAGAATTATTTTATGATCCAGCAATCCCACTCCTGGGCATACATCCAGACAAAAACTCTAATTCAAAAAGATACACGGGATTTTCCTGGCAGCACAGTGGATATGAATCCATCTGCCAACGTAGGGGACAAGAGTTGGATCCCTGGGCTGGGAAGATTCCCCATGCTGTGAAGCAACTAAGCAGGAGTGGTGCAACTACTGAGCCAGCACTCTAGAGCCCACGATCTGCAGCTACTGAGCCCACGTGCCACAACTGCTGAAGTCTGCAAGCTCTAGGACCCATGAGCCGCAACTAATAAGCCTGTGGGCTGCAACTATTGCAACCTGTATGCCTAGAGCTCCTGCTCCATCACAAGAGAAGCCGCTGCAATGACAAGCCCACAAGCCAAAGGAAGAGTAACTCCCACTTGCCCCAACTAGAGAAAGCCTGCCCAATGCAACAGAGACTCAGCTCAGAGAAAAATAAATAAGGAAAGAAGATATATGGAGTCCTATGTTCATAGCAGCACTACTCACAATAGTCAAGACACAGAAACTATCTAAATGTCCACAGACAGGTGAATGGATAAAGAAGAGGTGTTAAACATATACAATGGAATACTACTCAGTCATAATAAAGAACAAAAACATGGGTGCACCTAGAGATTATCATACTAAGTGATGCAAGTAAGAAAGAGAAAGACAAACACCATATGATATCACATAAATGTGGAATCTAAAATATGACACAGATAAATCTATGAAAGAGAAACAGATTCACAGATATAGAGAACAGGCTTATGGCTGTTGAGGAAGAGAGGGGTTGGGGGAAGAATGGAGAGGGAGGTTGGAATTAGTAGATGTAAGCTATTAGGTATGGAACAGGTAAACAACAAGGTCGTACTATATAGCACAGGAAACTATATTCAGTACCCTATGATAAATAATGGAAAATAACACTAAAAAATATGTATATATGTATAACTGAATCACTTTGCTATACAGCAGAAATTAGCACAACATTGTAAATTAAGTATACTTCAATAAAAAGAAAATATTTCTTTAAAGATTGAGTATTATTCTCACAGAAATTCCATGACCTGTTTAATAATTGCTGCTTTTGCCTATTTTATAAAAATTGCATTAGTAAGTATATCTCTGAAAATATTTTCATGTTATTTTTTAATATCTATTATTTTGCATTTTGGGGGTTTCTCTGCTGGCTCAGATGGTAAAGAACCTGCCTGCAATGCAGGAGATTCTGGTTTGATCCCTGCATCGGGAAGATCCCTTGGAGGGAGGCATGGCAACCCACTCTAGTACTCCTGCCTGGAGCATCCCATGGACAGAGGAGCCTGGTGGGCCTCTCAGTCCATAGTATCACAGAGTCAGACATGACTGATGTGACTTAGCATAGCACAGCACACGTTTTGCATTTTATTTAGTGCCATGGTGATTTATCCCCAAGTCTCAAAAATGATCCAGCAGAGCCACACTGAAGCATAAAAGTAAGATGGCAATAACAACAATCCGAACAACATAGAAGAAAGTAATAAAGAAAGGTAAGTAACATAACCTTGCAGTGAAATATAAATGTGAGTCTTTCTGGGCAGAGGAAATGAATTCAGAGTGGACTGTTTACACATAAGGAACTAAAGGAAAAGTACACACGGGAAATGCCATTATGGATAACTGAAGGCTGCGTTTTATTGTACAGGCAGTCCATTTACCTCATCCTCTCTAATGAAGCTTTGTCAAAAAATAACATGAATTTCTCCATACTTTTGCTTCATTTTCTAAAAAAGTACAGTTTTCCTCAAAAGCTAAAAATTAAGCCTAAATTAAAACTAAATTGTTTTTCCAGAACTGAATAATATTTTCCAACATAAAGTTGATAATTTATATTACTTAAACAAAACTAACAAGATCTTCTTCAACACTGAAGACTTCACATCAGAAGCAGGCACAAGTCATACTGTTGCTAACAGGCTGGTAAAACTAGTCATAAAAATTAATGATATACATTTTGCTCAGCAACAAAACAAATTTTGGCAAAAATCTTTGCCAAATGACACTAATGGATATTGTCCAACATAAACAGCATAATTGTTTAAGGAGGCTTGGTTGATTTATAATATTACATTAGTTTCAGCTTTACAACATAGTGATTTAAACCTTCATAGACTTTGTTACATTCAACATTATTATAAAATATTGGCTATATTCCCTGTGTTATATAACATACCTTTGTAGCTTATCATTTTATATACATAGTTTGTACCTCTTAATCCCCTACCATAATCTTACACTTTCCTGTTCCTCCTTCCCTCTCTCCACCAGTAACCTCTAGTTTGTGCTGTGAGTCTGTTACTATTTTGCTGCATTCATTTGTTTATTTTTAATAGATCCTACATATAAGTGCTAACATACAGTATTTGCCTTCTCTGTCTCACTGAATTACTTCAGTAAGCATAATAACCTCCAAGTCCATCTGTATTGTTGCAAATGTCAAATTTTACCAATTTTTCATTGCTGAGTAGTATCCCATTTGTGTGTGTGTGTGTGTGTGTGTGTGTGTGTGTGTGTGTGTGTATACACCACTTCTTTGTAAATTCATCTGTTGAAGCATACTTAGGTCGCTTCCATATCTTGGCAAATACAAATAATGCTGCTATGAACATTAGGGTATGTGTATCTTTTCAAATTTGTGTTTTCATTTTCTTCATCTGAAGAAATAACCAGGAATGGAATTGCTGGATCAAATTTTTATATTTTAGCTTTTTGAGGAAACTCAATACTGTTTTCCATAGTGGCTGCACTAATTTCCATTCCCGGAACAGGGTTAAAAAGTTCCCCTTTCTCCACATCTTCACCAATGTTTATAATTTGTAGCCTCTTTGATGACAGATGTGAGGCAATATCTCATTGTGGTTTTGATTTCCATTTTCCTAATTATTAACTATGTTGAGCATCTTTTCATGTGCCTTTTGGCCATCTGTATGTATTTTTTGAAAAATTGTCTATCCAGGACTTTTGCCTTTTTTTTCCCCATTGAATTGTTTATTTATTTTTGATGCTGAGTTCTATCAGCTCTTTATATGTGTTATATGTTAAACCCTTATTGGTCATATCATTTGCCAATATTTACTGTTATACAGACTGTCATTCCATTTTGTCAGTGGTTTCCTTTGCTGTGCAGAAGCCTGTAAGGTTGATTGGGTCTTATTTTTGTTTCTGTTTCTATTACCTTGGGAGACTAACTTAAGAAACTATTGGTACAGTTTACATCACAGAATGTTTTGTCTATGATCTCTTTTAGGAGTTTTATGTTTAGGAGTCATATTTTATATTAAGTTTTTAAGTTTGTTTTTGTGTATATTGGGAAGGTATTTTCTGACTTCATGAAGCTACTTAACTTTCCCAACACCACTTGCTGAAGAGACTGTCTTTTTCCCACAGTACATTCTTGTCTCTTTTGCCAAAGATTAACTGACCATAGATGTGTGGGTTTATCTTTTGGCTCTTTATTCTGTTTCATCGATCCATATGTCTGTCTTTATGCCAGTACCATGCCATTTTGATTACTGTAGATTTGCAGTATTGTCTGAGATCTGGAAGGGTTATGACTCCTGGTTTGTTCTTCTTCTTCAGGATTGATTTGTCAATTCTGGGCTTTTATGTTTCCATATAAATTTTATGATTACTTGTTCTAGTTCTGTGAAAAATATCCTGGATAATTTGATAGGGTTCACGTTAAATCTGTAGATTGCTTTGAGTAGTATGGCCATTTTTGACAGTATTATTTCTTTTAACCCAAGGGCACAGGATATCTTTTCATTTCTTTGAATTACCTTCAGTTTTATTAATGTTTTATAGTTCTCAGCATATAAGTCTTTCACACCTTGGTCAGGTTTATCCCTAAATATTCTATTTTTGGGGGTTCGATTTTAAAAGGCATTGTTTTTGACATTCCCATCCTGATTTTTCGTTGTCAGTGTAAAGAAATACAACTGATTTCTATATGTTAATCTTGTATCCTCCTCTCTTGCTGAATTCGTTTACCAGTTCTAATAGTTTTTCTGTGGAGGAGTCTTTAGTGTTTCCTATATATACTGATAATATCATAAACAAATATTTTATATAATTAACCTTATACTTCAATTTTGTGAGATGCATGTGAATAGAGTTTTCTTCTGTTTTTCCTTTCATATGGACAGACAAGTTGCAAACCATGTGAATCAAGTAGAGGTATCACGATTACACTTTAAAAACCTCTGTTCTAGATAAAAATCTGAACTATAGTTTCCAGTTCCATTCAGGGGTCATAATTTCCAAATATCTATTTCAATCTCTCCCTTGATTACGAGTGTATCTTTCTGTACATCTCCTTTTGGATGCTGATATGTGAATGAATCTCACAACTGCACCAAAAATTTCGGTGTCCTAAAATGCTCAGCCAACTTGTTTCTGGCAACTATTCAGAAAATTGAGAACTACTTAGAAATTCTTCCTTTTCCTTCATAATACACTTACAATCATCTGCCAGATTTGTCAGTTTATCCTCTGAGTATATTGAACCTGACCTTTTCTCTCCATCTTACTGATACTGCTTTTCCAGGATTGTGTAATTTCCTGCTTTACTGCAGTCCTTTCGATATTGGGTTTGCTTTCTTATTCTTCTCCAATTTATGTTCAATTTTGAATACAGGGCAACGTTTCTTTAAACGCAAAGATTGTTATGTCTTATCTCTACTTAAAGTCCTTCAAAAGCTTCATACTGTTTCCAGGAAAAATTAAAGTCCATAACACCACATGGAGGTTTCATCATGATCTGGCCTTGTTCTACTTCTCTGTCACTTTCTCAACACGAACATAATGAACTTCTGACATCTGGGATTCTTGATATTCTGTGCCATCACTGCTTTTGCGCACACTATTCCCTCCAGCATCCTTCTGCCTTTTTCCCAAATCTGCTTTTACTTGGCTGACTCCTTTATACAAGATACAGGTAAAAACTGACATCTCATTCAAACAGCCTGCCCCAAGATGCCCCGACTTCCACCATATTTCAGTTAGATACTCTTCCCCATAACGAATTATATAATTTTATTGTAACATTTTAAATACATCTTTTTTAGGAAAATGTGTTCAATTTTATAAGAAATCAGGAAAATGGCCAAGAAACCTCTAAGATATAGTTTTATACAAATCAGACTGATGAGACTTAAAAACCTATCCACATGCAACACTGCAAGTGGTGGTAATAGCAATTCTCATCCACTGCTGGTGAGAGGTATGAATCACTTTAGAAAACAATATACATTATCAGCAATTCCCCTCCTAGCAGTTACCCTCCCAGTAATTCCCCTTCTAAACCTTAAACTCTTACACAGATAGAAATATTCATAGTAGCAATTGTTTCCAGGGACCAAAAATTAGAAACATCTCAAATATTCTTTAATAAGAGAATGGATAAATTGAGAACATTCATACAATGAAATGTTATAAACGGCAGTGAAAAGAACTGAACTACAGTGACATGAATTGTCATGAATGAACCTAAAAAGAAAATGTTCAATCAAAAAAGCAAG
Organism: Neotragus moschatus; assembly: GCA_006410615.1. Lineage (NCBI taxonomy): Eukaryota > Metazoa > Chordata > Mammalia > Artiodactyla > Bovidae > Neotragus > Neotragus moschatus. Next base: position 1,367,371 of record SJYA01000748.1, read on the forward strand.
CTGCAGAATACACAAAAATCTAAAAAATATATAGTTTATTGAAAAAAATTGCAAAAAACTATAAATAAAAGGTTAACAGAAAAACTCAGAAAAAATGGTTACAGTGAAATTGGTATCTAAAACTACTGGATTTCAAAAAGATAGGAAGCTAATAAGTTGATGAGACTTCCATGTGAATATCAAGTCTAAACCTGAGATTTCAAGATTAATTTAATACTATAATATAAAAGTGCAAGTTGCTCAGTTGTGACCAACTCTTTGTGACCTCATGGACTATACAGTCCATAGAATTCTCCAGGTCAGAATACTGGAGTGGGTAGCCCTTCCCTTCTCCAGGGGATCTTCCCAACCCAGGGATCGAATCTAGGCCTCCTGCATTGTGGGTGGATTCTTTACCAGCTGAGCCACCAGGGAAGCCCAAGAATACTGGAATAGGTAGCCTATCCCTTCTCCAGCAGATCTTCCTGACCCAGGATTCAAACTGGGGTCTCCTGCATTGCAGACAGATTCTTTACCAGCTGAGCTATCAGGGAAGCCCAACTATTTGTCACGTTATTGACTTGGACCTGTTTATCATAACTGTAAGGTATTTTGCTAACTTTAACTGCATAAGATGCTTAGGTGAAAGTGAAGCCACTCAGTTGTGTCTGACTCTTTGCAACCCCATGGACTGTAGCCTGCCAAGCTCCTCGGTCCATGGGATTTTCCAGGAAAGAATACTGATGTGGGTTGCCATTTCCTTTTCCAGGGTATCGTCCAAACCCAGGGATCAAACCCGGGTCTTCTGCATTGCAGGCAGACTCCTTATCGTCTGAGCCACCAGGGAAGTCACATAGCCTAAGACATACACTAATTAGCAACTTTTAGGAGAATGCAATGCAGGAGACCTTGGTTCGATTCCAAGGTCAGGAAGATGCCCTGGAGAGGGGGACAGCTACCCATTCCAGTATTCCGGCCTGGAGAATTCCATGAACTGTATAGTCCACGGTGCTGCAGAGGCAGACATGACTGAGTGACTTTCACTCACAAGATAAAATATTATGACTAATAACTTCTAGTTAATTATAGGTGATTTAAGCTTCCAAAAGAACACAATATAAAGATACTAGGGTGAAATCTAATGTCTCAAAGTAATTTGGAAACAACAGGTCTACCCCTTTGTGTGAGACTAGTTCCCAAGCATAAAATAGATGCTTTTAAGGTAAAGTGTCTCTTTAAGATCATTTGTTTTTAGTATAGAAGACTATAGATATGACAGATACGGAAGACTATAGATAGTATAGATATGAATATGACTTCTGAAAATACCACTGATTCATTCAGTTATCCATTGTTTACACTTTTTCATCTTTATTTGCACTGACAGACAGGGACCAAATGTATGTAAGTGTTTAATTAAGCTATGAAGTTTTTTTTTGAAAGACTAATCATTCAATCTATCAGTTTTTAGACAACATGGTATTTAAATTAATAACTTTTACAAATAAATATCTATGCCATCCTTTCAAATTTCTAGTATAGGTTATACAGTATCCTAAAAAATATTTAGTAAGGCATAATCAGGGCTAATTTTTCCTCAGAAAGGAATCTGACTGATGATACTGCAGGATAAAGAACAGCAGCACACAAAAGCCTTGCTATAAACTTATTTATTAATGGGAATGAAATTCCGTCTCTGTAAAAATAACAAAAAACAGCAACATTAAAATGGATCAGCCCTAAAGGGATCATCCTCCTACACAAGTCTCAGATGCATTCAATTTACCAACACTTTATTGTAACAAGGGCATTAACTGGGTTAGCAATTTATGATGTATGGAAAATATTTCTATTAGAAACTAAACAGTGCTGATCCATTTCCCATAAGCAACTGCACAATAATAAGATGGCAGCTGTCTGGTCACTATTAGCCTTCATGAGACAAATCAATCTCAAAAATAAAATGTCTCATGTCTTGTTACAAGTTTCCTCTCGACTGAGCTGCTCTTCATCTGACAAGGCTTCCTTCCATAAGCAAAAGAATCCACTCCAGTTAAAAATGCTTGTAAAGACTTCAACTAATGAATTTAGGATATCAATTACTTTTCTGAGTAGCTTTTTAAAGTTCACTCTTCACATAATTTTTATAATATGTAAGCAGTCCTTCAACTCATCTCATCTTTCACTTTTTGGTTGTTATTTGTTATGCTTTAAGATTATGAAAAAGGACAAATCTGTTTGCTTTATATTAGTGTGCCTTTATAAAAAAACAGTAATGACTTTAAGAAAAAGCAATTAAATAAGGAGATTAACTAGGTAGTATTTCCCCCTAAACCCAGGATTTCCATTGTCAAGGACTTTACTAAAGACAAAGATTTCAATTTGTTACAATTTAAGTTATTAAACATATATTGGAGGCACCATCTATTCTTTGTTGCTTAAATTACCTATCCTGAGATAGGTATCAGGCTTCAAATCTAAATTTTAAACATTCTAATTCACAGTTTTTAGTTCTGAAGATAATTGCCAAAATGCCAAAAATAAATTGGCGTGTTTTTTTTTGTGGTTGGAGATTCCTAAAAGGAGAGGCAGCTTGGTTTTCATGTTTTAGAAACGATCCTCAGATGAATTTTATTTTATAGGAAATATTTTGATATGACAGAATCAAAATGTCTTAAAAATTGACTTTCTGTTATTGAGCCCTGCATAGGAAATATATACAATTTTAAAAAAAGAAAGCGTGTAGAGTAACAAACAGATTACCCGTTAGCAAGTTTCAGTTCTACAAGAAAGATGAGAGGGAGCCGATGATAAGAACGTACAGCAGTATAATCAGGGAGCAAAACTGTACAAGTAGAAGAAACACAGAGAAACTTAACATAAGTGTCTAATACACTCAGTTTTATGGAGTCTTGTAATAAGCATTTGCATTAACATTAATATAAGAATAGTCACCTATTCCTATTTTGATGAAAGAAAAGTGACAACTCAGCTGATTGAGTCCAGGGCTATATGTGGAGCAATTTCCATTAGGAAACTACCAAGTTATTATTAGCTTTGGCTCTCTTTTGAAGTGCTAGCTTGTATCAGGAAGACAAAGCTGAAGGGCATCTCTAAACAATAACTTTGGAAAGAAAGCTACATGTTTAAGGGACATTTTTTACTTCTTAGTTTAATATACATAAATCAGGCTACATTCCCAAAACATGAAATAATTTTACCACTAAAGGGTGCTGAACTTTGTTTAAAAATAAAAAATATTTTGACTACTATTTGAATGGTGTATCTTTAAACTAGATGTTTTTATATGTAAAATGAGTTTCTTGTTTTGTCTGATCTACACTCTCTGTCCTCTACTGTGTTTTGAGTATTTATTTGTAAAGTACCGATACAGTTAAGATCTACCATGTTGCTAATTGTTCTCTATTTGTTCCAGGCCATTTTCTAAAAATGGCACACAGCACTCATTTCACATGCTAGCAAAGTAATGCTCGAAATCCTTCAAGCTAGGCTTCAACAGTATGTGAACCAGGGACTTCCAGATATACAAGCAGGTTTAGAAAAGGCAGAGGAAAAAGAGATCAAATTGCCAACATATGCTGGATCATAGAAAAAACAAGAGAGTTCCAGAAAAACATCTACTTATGCTTCATTGACTATGCTGAATCATTTGACTGTGTGGATCACAACTGTGGAAAATTCTTTTTTTTTTTTTATTTAAATGTATTTATTTTAATTGGAGGCTAATTACTTTACAATATTATATTGGTTTTGCCATACATCAACATGAATCTGCCACAGGTATACACACGTTCTCCATCCTGAACCCCCCTTCCCAACTCCCTCCGCATACCATCCCTCTGGGTCATCCCAGTGCACCAGCCCCATGGGAATACCAGACCACCTTGCCTGCCTCCTGAGAAATTTGTATGCAGATCAAGAAGCAAGTTAGAACAGAACATGAAACAACAGACTGGTTCGAAATTGGGAAAGGAGTGCATCAAGATTGTATATTGTCACCCTGTTTATTTAACTTATATGCAGAATACATTATGTGAAATGCTGGACTGGATGAATAACAAGCTTGAATCAAGATTGCTGGGAGAAATATCAAAAACCTCAGATATACAGATGACACCACTCTTATCGCAGAAAGTGAAGAGGAACTAAAGAGCCTCTTGATGAAGATGAAAGAGGAGAGTGGAAAAACCAGTATAAAACTCAACATTCAAAAAACTAAGATCATGGCATCTGGTCCCATAATTTCATGGCATATAGATGGGGAAACAACGGAAACAGTGAAAGACTTAATTTTCTTGGGCTCCAAAATCACTTGGAAGGTGACTGCAGCCATAAAATTAGAACATCCGTGCTTCTTGGAAGAAAAGCTATGACAAAACTAGACAGCATATTAAAAGCAGAGACATCACTTTACCAACAAAGGTCCGTATAGTTAAAGCTATGGTTTTTCAAGTAGTCATGTATGGATATGAGAGTTGGACCATAAAGAAGGCTGAGTGCCGAAGAATTGATGCTTTCAAACTGTGGTGTTGGAGAAGACTCTTGAGAGTCCTTTGGACAGCAAGATGAAACCAATCAATCCTGAAGGACATCAATCCTGAATATTCTTTGGAAGGACTGATGCAGAAGCTGAAGCTTCAATACTTTGGCCACCTGATGCTAACAGCTGACTCACTGGAAAAGACCTTGATGTGGGAAAGATTGAGGGCAGGAGGAGAAGAGGATGAGAGGATGAGAGGATGAGATGGCTGGATGGCACCATTGCCTCAACAGATATGAGTTTGAGCAAACTCTAGGGTATAGTGAAGGACAGGGAAGCCTGGCGTGCTGCAGCCTATGGGGTTGCAGAGTCAGACACAACTGAGCAACTGTACAACAGCATTTTTTTAAAAAGTTGTATTCTTTTTTTTTTGGCTTGTGTTTAGATTAGTAGATTTTTATATTCCATTTTTACCTCTACTCTTTACTTATTGCTTCAGTTCAGTTCCGTCGCTCAGTCGTGTCCGACTCTTTGCGACCCCATGAATTGCAGCATGATAGGCCTCCCTGTCCATCACCACTCCCGGAATTCACTCAGTATAAACAGTGTCAGACTTTATTTTTTTGGGCTCCAAAATCACTGCAGATGGTGACTGCAGCCATGAAATTAAAAGACGCTTACTCCTTGGAAGAAAAGTTATGACCAACCTAGATAGTATATTCAAAAGCAGAGACATTACTTTGCCGACTAAGGTCCGCCTAGTCAAGGCTATGGTTTTTCCAGTGGTCATGTATGGATGTGAGAGTTGGACTGTGAAGAAGGCTGAGCGCCGAAGAATTGATGCTTTTGAACTGTGGTGTTAGAGAAGACTCTTGAGAGTCCCTTGGACTGCAAGGAGATATAACCAGTCCATTCTGAAGGGGACGACCGAGGATGAGATGGCTGGATGGCATCACGAACTCGATGGATGTGAGTCTGAGTGAACTCTGGGAGATGGTGATGGACAGGGAGGCCTGGCATGCTGCGATTCATGGGGTCTCAAAGAGTCGGACACGACTGAGCGACTGAACTGAACTGAACTGAATTGAACACGTCCATAGAGTCGGTGATGCCATCCAGCCATCTCATCCTCTGTTGTCCCTTCTCCTCCTGCCCCCAATCTCTCCCTACATCAGAGTCTTTTCCAGTGAGTCAACTCTTCACATGAGGTGGCCAAAGTATTGGAGTTTCAGCTTTAGCATCAGGCCTTCCAAAGAACACCCAGGACTGATCTCCTTTAGAATGGACTGGTTGGATCTCCTTGCAGTCAAGAGTCTTCTCCAACACCATAGTTCAAAAGCATCAATTCCTCAGCACTCAGCTTTCTTCACAGTCCAACTCTCACATACATACATGACTACTGGAAAAACCATAGCCTTGACCAGACAGACCTTTGTTGGCAAAGTAATGTCTCTGCTTTTTAATATGCTATCTAGGTTGGTCTTAACTTTTCTTCCAAGGAGTAATTTTAACATGGCTGCAGTCACCATCTGCAGTAATTTTGGAGCCCAGAAAAACAAAGTCTGACACTGTTTCCACTGTTTCCCCATCTATTTTCCACGAAGTGATGGCACTAAATGCCATGATCTTAGTTTTCTGAATGTTGAGCTTTAAGCCAACTTTTTCACTCTCCTTTCACTTTCATCAAGAGGCTTTTTAGTTCCTCTTCACTTTCTGCCATAAGGGTGGTATCCTCTGCATATCTGAAGTTTTTGATATTTCTCCCGGCAATCTTGATTCCAGCTTGTGCTTCTTCCAGTCCAGTGTTTCTCATAATGTACTCTGTATAGAAGTTAAGTAAGCAGGGTGACAATATATAGCCTTGACGTACTCCTTTTCTTATTTGGAACCAGACTGTTGTTCCATGTCCACTTCTAACTGTTGCTTTCTAACCTGCATACAGGTTTCTCAAGAGGCAGATCAGGTGGTCTGGTATTCCCATCTCTTTCAGAATTTTCCACAGTTTATTGTGATTCACACATTGTTTATATATCCTTAAATTATCTTCTCAGAATTTTTTCTTAGAGTTTATAATATACATCTGCAGTTAATAATTATCTACTTTCAAATAGTATTATGCTGCTTTGTGTGAGATATAAGAACTTTGCAACAGGAAGCTCCCCATCTTCCTCTTTGTGATATTATTGACAATTTACTTTTATATATGCTATAAAGTCCAAATAGAGAAATAATAATAATAAATCATTTATTTATTTCTTTGCATTAGTCCCCATATCTGTCTGATCTCATATTCTTTTTATCAAAGAATCTTCTTGAATAGTTTCTATAATACAGGTTTGCTGGTACTGCATGCTGTAAAAATTAATTATCCTTCATTCTTGAAATATATTTATTTTTCTTAGTATACAAACTAAGTTAATAGTCTTTCCCTAATACTTTCCATGTGAGTAGCTATCCTGAATATCTTTATTAGTAGATAAATTAGGTAAATAAATGTTCTATAATATTAGTATATATTTCTGAAACCCATTATTGGAAACTTGTTCTGTGATGTTACTCAATAAACATTCTGTGGTTAAATAAATGTGTATAGTTTTGGGGTAAATAAAATTAATCAAGTTTATTTTTAAATAATCAGACTACTCAGAGCCTTTAACATACTAATATACATTATAAAACTCATAAAGTAGACTGTAATTTTCAGTGTTTGCTAAATTTATTTAATTGCCAAACAATTCTGGAAATGCTATACATTTTTAGATAGAAAAAAAGAAAAAATGATGACTAACCACCATGAGCCAGGATGTGTTTGTTAGAATATGGAAATTCTTGTGAATAAATGGGCATGGTCATTGTCCTCACAGAGCAATCATATATTTTAAAATAGATTATACTTTTTAAAAGAAAGCTAGAGAATCACTATTCAAAGACTGCTAGATTCATTGCCATATTTATTGTCATTGTTCAGTTGCTAAGTCATGTCCAACTCTTTGTGACCCCCGGACAGTAGCATAGCATGCCAGGCTTCCCTGTCCCTCACTGCCTCCCAGAGTTCCTCAAATCCATGTCCATTGAGTCAGTGATGCTATTTAACCATCTCTTCCTCTGCTGCTCTCTTCTCCTTTTGCCTTCAATCTTTCCCAGCATCAGGGTTTTTTGCAGTGAATCGGTGCTTTACATCAGGTAGCCAAAGTATTGGAGCTTTAGCTTCAGTAGCAATCCTTCCAATGAATACTCGGGGTTGATTTCCGTCAGGATTAACTAGTTTGATCTCCTTGCTATCCAAGGGACTCTCAAGAGTCTTCTCCAATACCACAGTTGAAAGGCATCAATTCTTCACCACTCAGCCTTCTTTATGGTCTAACTCTCACATCCATACGTGACTACTGAAAAAAACCATAGCTTTGACTATATGGACCTTTATTGGCAAAGTGATGTCTCTGCTTTGTAATGTGCTGTCTAGGTTGTCATTGCTTCTCTTCCAAGAGCAAGGGTGTTCTAATTTCATGGCTGCAATCATCTTCCACAGTGATTTTGGACCCCAAGAAAGTTAAGTCTTTCACTGTTTTCACTTTTTTCCTCATCTATTTGGCATGAAGTGATGGGACCAGATGCCATGATCTTAATTTTTAATGCTGAGTTTTATGCCAGCTTTTTCATTCTCCTCTTTCATCTTCATCAAGAGGCTCTCTAGTTCCTCTTCCCTTTCTACCATTAGAGTGGTACCATCTGCACATCTGAGGTTGTTGATATTTCTCCTGGAAATCTTGATTCCAGCGTGTGATCCATCCAGCCTGGCATTTCACATGATGTACTCTTGCATAGAAGTTAAATAAGCAGGGTGACAATACACAGCCTTGATGTACTCCTTTCCCAGTTTTGAACCAGTCCTTTGTTCCATGACCAGTTCTAACTGGTGCTTCTTGATCTGCATACAGGTTTCTAAGGAGAAGGTAAGGTGGTCTGGTATTCCTATCTCTTTAAGAATTTTCTACAGTTTGTTGTGATTCATAGTCAAAGGTTTTCACAGTGTTTGAAGCAGATGTTTCTGGAATTCCCTTACTTTCTTTGTGTTACTGCCATAATATTTGAAACAAATCATTTTAACGTAAGTATAAAATATAATAAAACTAAAGAGAAGCAGCAGCTGAAGCTAAGTCGCTTCAGTCATGTCCAACTTTGTGCGACTCCATAGATGGCAGCCCACCAGTCTCTGTCCCTGGACTCTCCAGGCAAGAATACTGGAGTGGGTTGCTAGCTCCTTCTCCAATGCATGAAAGTGAAAAGTCAAAGTGAAGTCGCTCAGTTGTGTCCAACTCCATGACCCCATGGACTGTAGCCTACCAACCTCCTCTGTCCATGGGATTTTCCAAGCAAGAGTACTGGAGTGGGTTGCCATTTCCTTCTCTACTAAATAGAAGACCAGTTTGTATAAAATGTGAGCACCAGTAGGTTACTATTATAATATATAAAGAATTAACATGAATTGACAGGATAAACATGAAGCCTTAGTTGTAAATGAACAAAGGCTATAAACAAGTAAAACAAATAAGTAAAAATGCAGATAGTGAACAAATGTTACAAAAAAATCTATTGTCCCTAGTAATCACAGTGACATTTTAGTACCACTTAACATCTACGAATCTGTCCAAATTAAAGAACATCTAAACAAAACAAATAAATCCTGACAGTGTTGTAATCAAACAAACTCTTTGGAAAACATTAAAGACAATCCCTATTAATATCCAAAACTAAGTCCACCTGCTCACTGAGTAATAATATTACTATTGGGAATTTTTTCTAAGGAGAAAAACCCAACAGAATAATAAAACTATGTTCATGATCAAATACATGTTCACTGTGACTTTATTTGATACTAAAAATTGGAAACAGCCCCAATTATAATAGCCGAAGGTAAATTTGAAAATGTTGTGCTAATTTGGAGGATGACCATAATTTCTATTATGCATCTATCTCAGATCTGAAAACAATAATAAAAATGAAGTTAATTAGGTGTGCTGCAGTGGGTTTACAAAATCCTACATTCATTATGAGCAACACTTCATGCCTATGTGGGAAAGATATTATTGTATGATTATAGGTGGGTGATGGCTGCCCCTGGGGTTTGATGGTCAGCTGAACTAGCTGCCCCTCAATTGCGATCTAAGTATAATTTTAATATATTAACAAGCCAGCTATCTAAATATAATCTTAATAAGTTAACAAGGATATAATGTTTTCTTGTGCTGTATTATAGATCTAAGGCAAGTTATAAACATTTTGTGACTATATAATCTACAAGTAAGATATTGTTACTTTATTGTTAATAGAATGCCTATCAAGTAGTGGTCAAGGAGATAGATAATGAGCAACAAATAAAAAAGATGCTATAACCATGAAGTGGGTATAGAATTCAACTAAGTCTAATTGAAGGCAGTTAGCAGGATTCCATCGGAGAAGGCAATGACACCCCACTCCAGTACTCTTGCCTGGAAAATCCCATGGACAGAGGAGCCTGGTGGACTGCAGTCCATGGGGTCGTGAAGAGTCAGACATGACTGAGTGACTTCACTTTCACTTTTCACTTTCATGCACTGGAGAAGGAAATGGCAACCCACTCCAGTGTTCTTGCCTGGAGAATCCCAGGGACAGGGGAGCCTGGTGGGCTGCCGTCTATGGGGTCGCACAGAGTTGGACACAATTGAAGCAACTTAGCAGCAGTAGCAGCAGCAGCAGGATTCCATGTGGGTGGTGCAGAATTTCATCTATTTAAATCAGTCTACAAAAAAGTTTTTAAAAATGTGTAAAAGTAAAATTTTAAATATTTTCAGGGAATGTTTTAGGGGGTGTAAAATTATATGGCAGCTAAAAGCATTCTTTTGAATTCCCCTGTTGATATGGCAAGCAACTCAGGATTGGGAAAAGAAGCACAGATTTGATCTCACATTCTAGTCCCCAGATTCAAATCAATTATCCAGATCTGCAGTTCTGAATCTTTACCCAAGGAATGTGGCTCTGCTGGAGACAGTAATCTCTACTCTTGGAGAAATGATTTTGCAAACCTAGAACGTTGTACACATAATAATAGCAGTAATGAAGATCTATAGATAGTGTTAATCCTGCAGCAGTCAGTTTATGCAGAATGTATTTTAAGTCACAATGATGATTTATGTTCCTTATATGCAGTCCAAGAAAAGAATGCTAGAGAATTTCTGACATGTTAGAGAATCTAATTATTTGCCTTGTTCTTTTAATTAGAAATGCCTGATTGATATTTGTGACAAATTTGACATGAATTAGAGAATGGAATTAATTAAGCTTATTAACAGTTGTTTGAATGCTTACTAAAGTTGTAAATTTGATTTGTTATATTATTGAAAGCTGCCAAGAACTTATAAAAATTGCTTTACTTTGTAAACTGGTCTTACTGTGAATGTGATGTCTTTAAGAAAAAAAAATTAATTTGCTCATGTAGGTTAAAATGTTCAAGGGGAATTTAGTGAAGTAAGTTTTCTGAATGGGTTTTAATAATGACATGTGATCACCTACTAAATTAAACTTAGTTAAAATTAATCAAGAAGTAAAAGTGATTGTACTTATTTTTAATAAAATTATGTAATTCATAAATCAACTAGCAAGAATTTTAAGTTGAATTTATTTAAACTGATTATGTTGAAGAAAATTGATTGGTTGAAGAAAAACTCAGTCTTTTAATTAATTACCATTACAAATTGCATATTTAGACAACTCTAAGTGATTCATTTTGCATATAAAAGCCCTCCCTTGGACATTAAAATATTCACTGACATGTGAAGCCCAACGATAATTGTCAACTGAACTGTCAGTTGTCAAAGACAAATGACAAATGTGTAAGGCACTCTGCAAAATCCAGCCCATTATACCATTTGCATTTAAATAGGGGCATTTCTTGCATTTTAAGTAAACACAATATTTAAAAGTATCATATTTATTATAGAAAGACAGTAAGATAAAGAAAAGTATAAGAAAAAAGTAAACATTATCAGTAACTGACCAAAAGATACCCATTGCTAATATTTTGGTGTATTAGCTCTCAGTCTTTTTAATATATTTTAATCATTAGTTAAAGTACATTAGCAAGGTACCATACATGTAGAACATGTGTTTTTTAGTATGTTGCTTCTAAAATTTTAACTTTTTGGATTTCCCTGGTGGTCCAGTGTTTGAGATTGCCTGCCAATACAGGGGACACGGGTTTGATACCTGGTCCAGGAAGATTCCACATGCTGTGAGGTAAAGCAACTAAGCCCATATACCACAGCAACTGAGCCCACACTTCAGAGCCTGAGTGCTGCAATTACTGAGCCTGCATGCCCCAAAGGCTGTGCTCCACAACAAGCGGAGTTACTGCAATGAGAAACCCTGCACTAGAGAGTAGCTACTGCTAGCCACAACTAGAGAAAGGTCACACACAGCAAAGTAGATCCACTGCAGCCATAAATAAACAATATAAAATAAAACATCTAAGTTCTTTTTTTAAAAAACAAGCTTTTTACCATGATGACTCTTGCAGATTTTACATGTCAAGAAGAGAACCAAGAAGCTTTGGTGATGTTTGATGCAAGTGATGGAGGAAGCATGGAATTTGGTGTCAGAAAGGAGGTTAAATCCTGATTTCAATGTTTACTAGCCAGGAAGACCTTGGCCAAGTTTCTCAACACCCCCTAACCACAGTTCCCATACTTGTGAAGTAGACATGATAATAACTACCTACTTTGCTTTTTGAGGAAGTGAAGTATCTATATTTAAATGCATAAGGCAGCATCTGATGGAATCCTAGAGATTGGTTTCAGAGGTGTATTTTGGGTAAATATGTGATCTCAGGTGCCTCTGAGGTTAAGGAACATCAGAGACATGGAAGGATCCTTTATTCTCTCTTTTGCACATACAGTCAAGAGTGTTCATTGTGACTACCAGCAGAATTGGGAATGTGCTGTAGTAGCTGCTGCTGCTGCTAAGTCACTTCAGTCGTGTCCGACTCTGTGTGATCCCGTAGACGGCAACCCACCAGGCTCCCCTGTCCCTTGGATTTCTTGCCAGGCAAGAAACTGGAGTGTGTTGCCATTTCTCTCTCCAATGCATGAAAGTGAAAAGTGAAAGAGAAGTCGCTCAGTTGTGTCCAACTCTTTGCGACCCCATGGACTGCAGCCTACCAGGCTCCTCTGTCCATGGAATTGTCCAGGCAATAGTACTAGAGTGGGGTGCCATCGCCTTCTCCAGCTGTAGTAGCTACTCATGGTGAATACAAGCTAACTCATGATAAGAAATTCAAAAACAAGAAACAAACCAAAGGAAAAAGGGTAGTATCACCTGAGCTTAAGTAAAAGCTTTTGTTCTAACCAATTTTATGCATAGTCAGAGAGAAATAATAGAAAGGGACAAAAACAGGTACTTTGGAATGCTCAGCACTTAGGGCCCTGGGGAGTAATAATTATCAAGGGAAAATACCAGCAGGGTGGCCCACAGTTTTCAAAGGGAAATTGGGCTGTATTTGTGTGAGTCCAATTAGTGCCGCTAGTCAAAGCTTGTCAAATTGCAGAATTATAAGTCAGTTTTAAAGAAGGAATTATTTATGTACTTCTAACAATAGTCCATGTCCTGTTCACTCTGGGAGCAATCCTTTCCAAGAATGTTTCTTCTTAGAAGAGAAACATTTCACCTTCTTTATGACATTCTGTCTTTTTAAAAGAAAAATGAGCCTCACAAAAAGATCTCCTAAAAATGACCAGGAGAAGGCAACTTATTTTCCACATACACATTCTAAGTATTCAAAGCCACCACCTTTTCACCTGAGGCTACACTCGCCAAACTTTCCTGACAAGCTTTTTGATCTTTCTTATCATTGTGCTATTTCCAGTGTCAGAACATTGTGGATTGTGCTGGAAACACTATGTAATCACACAAGCTTTCTGTGATCAAAGTTACTGCACCTATTTCATCATTACACTTTTCTAACAAGGGAAAAGAAACTCAAGATACAAGACATCAGTGGGAAATTGGCACTGTATATTGGAGAACCAATGACACTATATTACACTTCAAAATGAAAGGAGGATACTGATGGCAAAATTCACTTGCTTCCACTTTCAAAGGTCAACAGGTAACATCCTGCAAACTAGAGTGATTTTTCAAGTGATCTGTAAATACTTCAAGTGCTTAGAAGTGAATGTTGTAACCTAATCATTTTGGTGACTATAAATTTTCAGACATCACTGCTGTCTTCCCCCTTATATCTGAGCATCTGCACAAGGTATATAGGCTTACAGCTAAAGCTGAGTATGATGTGATGTTTCTGTATTTCATCTTATAAAATATTTTAACATAATTTTTATCATATGCAGGTTAAAGAGATTTTAAGAAAATGGAGTTTTGAATACAAATATGTTTCTCATTTTAATTGAAAACAGTATTTGAGGCTTAAAAAGACTAAAAGTTGTTTTCCATCAATTAGTGTCTTATTTGTAGCAGGGCCAAGTGTTGAAAGAAAAAAGCAGAAATGGCCTTAAAAATTTTAAACAATCTATTTTGGTATCAAATGATATTGTTGAGGTTATCTGATATTTGCACTTTTGAGACTTCTAGATTCAATGTCTTTTCTATTTTGACACACAAAGATTCATGATAGGAATTAGGGGAAAAAATAAAAACACTAATAATTAATGAAGTATATAAGTCATATGACTTTAGTCTTTTAAGCAGATGCTGAGATGCTTTAAAACTGTAGCATGATGAGTGACGTAACAAAAGTGATAGTTTTTTTATTCTTTTATTTAGCTAAAAATCTATTTGAAATCAAGAGCCTTGTCTTTTCTCACTTCAGCAAAATAATTTTCATTTCATTAGTTAAAGACAGAGGATTGATTATTCTTACTATTATGGCTCTGTCAAAGGTGGTTTACCCAAGTCAGTTCTTAGGTCATCAATTTTGATGGACTAGACTCTGAAGTATATTAGGGATTCTAATCCTTAAGAGGTCTCAGTAGATTGAGTTAGTTTACTTAAAGGTGTCTTCCAAAAATAATATATATTTGCAAATAGGTTCCCTTTTAAAAATCTCAGTTTTTTAATTGCCTGAGTTTCTATTTTGAGGAATCAGGTTTGTCTTCAGAGGTTAAGCATTCATCACTGTCTTCTGAAAATGATTAACTCAAGATCAATTGACCTAATTGGGTAGACACAAGTTGTTAGTCCAGGCCAATGGTTCACCCTGTTAAGATCCAATAATCTTGAAAAGAACAGCTCTACTGACAGTCACAGCCTGAGTGCCCTAACACTAGCACCTTCATTCATGCTGCTAGCCACTGAAAAACTAGGGAAGGAAAGTGAAAATCTGTAGATCCCAGCAGGAAAAGTGAAAACCAGTCCTAGGTTATCCTCTAATGTTTTGGGGTATGTGAAAAGGGTCGTTTTCATCTGCATGGAACAGCATACTCATATTCACAGTTCTAGACCTGCATCATCTGCAAAAACTGGGGGTTTCAGAATGGACTACATCTAGAAAAAACTGGCCCCAGTGAATGCAAATGGTTTTCTTTTCCCTTGCACAGTTTAGTCAAGGAATGAAATAAAGAGTAGCTGCAGCAGCAGCAGAAACAACAGCAAAGATGTAGGAAGGGAAGAAAGAAGCACAGTCAGCAGTCAGCTCAACAAATGATCATTTAGCTCAGAGGTCAGCAAACTTAGACTTGAGGGCCAAGAGCATGTTTTTGTAAAATGAAGTTTTCTCAGTTGCAGTAAACTGTACATAAAGTGTACCATTTCACCATTTTAAGTGTGCAAGTAGCATTAAATACATGCAGAATGCTGGACAGTCATTACCACTATCTATTTCCTGAACTTTTTCATCATCCCAAATTCAAACTCTGTATCTATTTCTCCCTTTCCAGAACCTAGATAATGACTATTATTTTCTGCCTCCGTGAATTTGCCGATTCTAGTTACCTCATATAAGTGGAACCATACGGTGTTTGTTCTTTTGTGTCTGGCTTATTTAACTTGCCATAATGTTTCATGTTTCATCCATATTGTAGCATGTTTACATAAAGTATTATTGGAACACAGTCAGGTCCATTTGTTTACATGTTATCTAAGGCCATGTTTACATTACAATGGCAGAATTGAGTAGCTCTGGCAGAGACTTTATCACCTGCAAGGCCTAAGATAATTACTATATGATCCCACACAGAAAAAGTCTAAGCTCTTGGTTTAGATTCAAGAATCGTAAGGACCTTGTTTGTTAGAAGACTATTTATATTGTTACTTGTTCATAGCAATTTTGACTTATTTTACCGTCTGGTAAAATAGGATTAATGACCTACTTGTCACACTGTTGTCACTAACAAACAGTCCCAAATGTCAAGATTTAAAATTCTTCTTTCCTCAAGCCTGGTTACAGTGAGGAGCGCTCATTTTCACATTTTACTGATACACATTTTACATAATGAGTCTGTGTGAGAGAGAGTTGATTAGTGAATCGTGGTGCAGAAAGCACTAAAGCATGATGGACAGTTGCAGCCTATAAAATGCTTAATATTTTCTTGCCTTTGTCCTCTTTGGTAATCTGAATGAAGGATTACAATGTTTATGCAATGTGCTTTGATAAAAAGCATGTTTTTTTCTTGGAAATCTGAAAAACCATCTTTCGCCCAGACTATTTGGTATACTTCATTATGTTATTGTATTATATTAATTTTTTTGGAGTCTCCTAATTGGTGCCACTAAGTTCTACACTGACAAGTACAGGCTAACCGGAAAGAAACACTTTTTCTCTCTCATCAAAGTAAATGAAGTAACCAGGAAGGCAATTTATTCTGCAGTTGTAAAATACAAATGAAATGATAGATAATGCCACTTCCCACGAGGTCAGGTTTGGGTGATTAGTCCTAGGTTAACAAAATGTATTGTTCTTGGGCAAACATTCCAGATATGATAGCACTCAGTTTTATCATATATGATAAAAATGGAAAGATCTGAGGGACACTTTATGGAAACCATCAAGGTAATAAGAGCAAACATTTACAGGTGTTGACTGGGCCAGTCGCTATCCTAGGGACTTTGTATTAACTTATTGATGCTGAGGCAGAATTACAAAAAATAGGAACTATTATTATTATCTTCATTTTACAAAAGATATTTGAGGTATAGAAATGAGTATTTCTAACTTTACTGTTTGTTTGGGGTAGAAGATGGGTAATGACTGACTGCTGTGTTTATTCTATTTCAGTACTTTCTCTATCCAGAAACCAAGAGGACGCAGTTCTTCCAGGGAGGGGCATGTCATGAGGGAAGGTCCTCACTTAGGTGACAGCTTGGTGACCTCTTCCTGAGTGCCCCCATTCCTGTCTGTGCCTCTAGGATTGTCTCTATCGCCTTACAAGGTAGGTATATTCATAATGGAAACTGATTCTTCCTTGACCTCTGTCTTTGCCTTCATTCCCTCCCCCAATACATATACCTCACTGCGTGCAGATCAAACAACTTGGAGATCCTAAAAAGTGTTTTCCTTACATGATTTTGAAATCACCATTTATTTGATGTGCTACATTCAAAAAGCTAAGATAACGGTGTCCAGTCCCATCACTTCATGGCAAATAGACAGGGAAACAATGGAAACAATGACAGACTATTTTCCTGGACTCCAAAATCACTGCAGATGGTGACTTCAGCCTTGAAATTAAAAGATGCTTGCTCCTTGGAAGAAAAGCTATGATCAACCTAAACAGCATATTAAAAAGCAGAGACATGACATTGCCAACAAAGGTCTGTTTAGTCAAAGCTATGGTTTTTCCAGTAGTCACGTATAGATCTGAGAGTTGGACCATAAAGAAGGCTGAGTGCCGAAGAATTGATGCTTTTGAAAAGTGGTGTTGGAGAAGACTTTTTGAGAGTCCTTTGGACTGCAAGGAGATTAAATCAGTCAATCCTAAATGATCATTGGGAGGACTGAGGCTGAAGCTGAAGCTCCAAAACTCTGGCCACCTGATGAGAAGAGCCAGCTTATTAGAAAAGACCCTGATGATGGGAAAGACTGAAGGCAGGAGAAGAAGGGGATGACAAAGAACTAGATGGTTGGATGGCATTACTGACTCAATGAACATGAGTTTGAGCAAGCTCCAGGAGATGGGGAAGGACAGGGAAGCCTGGCTTGCTACAGTCCATGGAGTCACAAAGAGTCAGACACAAATGAGTGACTGAACAACAATACAGTCAAGTTACTCAATTTTTCTCTTTTAAACCATCTCTTTTCTTCCTTTTAAAAACATTTTGGTAAAATACACATAAAATTTATGATTAGTGACATTTAATAAACTGGTCATGTTGTACAACTTTTGCAACTACCTAGTTCCAGGCATTTTCATCAACACTAATACAAGTCCATACCCATTAGGTGATCATTTTTCATTTCCTGTTCCTGCAGCTTCTGGCAAGAATTAAACTGTTTTCTGTCTCTATGGATTTGCTAACTCTGAACATGTCATAAAATGGGATCATACAAAATGTGACATTTTGTGTCTAGGTTCTTTTACATAATATAATGTTTTCAAGGTTCTTCCATGTTGTAGCATGTATCAGTACTTTCCTTTTTTATGACTGAAAAATATCCCATTGTATGAATGTAACTATGGACGGAAGTTCGTGACATTGGACAGGAGACAGGGATCAAGACCATCCCCATGGAAAAGAAATGCAAAAAAGCAAAATGGCTGTCTGGGAGGACTTACAAATAGCTGTGAAAAGAAGAGAAGTGAAAAACAAAGGAGAAAAAGAAAGATATTCCCATTTGAATGCAAAGTTCCAAAGAACAGCAAGGAGAGATAAGAAAGCCTTCCTCAGTGATCAATGCAAATAAATAGAGGGAAAACAACAGAATGGGAAAGACTAGAGATCTCTTCAAGAAAATTAGAGATACGAAGGGAACATTTCATGCAAGGATGGGCTCGATAAAGGACAGAAATGGTACGGACCTAACAGAAGCAGAAGATATTAAGAAGAGGTGGCAAGAATACACAGAAGAACGGTACGAAAAAGATCTTCATGACCCAGATAATCACGATGGTGTGATCACTCATCTAGAGCCAGACATCCTGGAATGTGAAGTCAAGTGGGCCTTAGAAAGCATCACTACAAACAAAGCTAGTGGAGGTGATGGAATTCCAGTTGAGCTATTGCAAATCCTGAAAGATGATGCTGTGAAAGTGCTGCACTCAATATGCCAGCAAATTTGGAAAACTCAGCAGTGGCCACAGGACTGGAAAAGGTCAGTTTTCATTCCAATCCCAAAGAAAGGCAATGCCAAAGAATGCTCAAACTACCGCACAATTGCACACATCTCACACATTAGTAATGTTCAAAATTCTCCAAGTCAGGCTTCAGCAATACGTGAACTGTGAACTTCCGATGTTCACGCTGTTTTTAGAAAAGGCAGAAGAACCAGAGATCAAATTGCCAACATCTGTTGGATCATGGAAAATGCAAAAGAGTTCCAGAAGAACATCGATTTCTGCTTTATTGACTATGCCAAAGCCTTTCACTGTGTGGATCACAATAAACTGTGGAAAATTCTGAGANGCTCAAACTACTGCACAATTGCACTCATCTCACATGCTAGTAAAGTAATGCTCAAAATTCTCCAAGTGAACCGTAAACTTCCAGATGTTCAGTTCAGTTCAGTTCAGTTCAGTTCAGTCGCTCAGTCGTGTCCGACTCTTTGCGATCTCATCAATTGCAGCATGCCAGGCCTCCCTGTCCATCACCAACTCCTGGAGTCCACCCAGACTTATGCCCATCGAGTCAGTGATTCCATCCAGCCATCTCATCCTCTGGCGTCCCCTTCTCCTCCTGCCCCCAATCCCTCCCAGCATCAGAGTCTTTTCCAATGAGTCAACTCTTCGCATGAGGTGGCCAAAGTACTGGAGCTTCAGCTTCAGCATCATTCCTTCCAAAGAAATCCCAGGGCCGATCTCCTTCAGAATAGACTGGTTGGATGGTTGGATCTCCTTGCAGTCCAAGGGACTCTCAAGAGTCTTCTGCAACATCACAGTTCAAAAGAAACAATTCTTCGGTGCTCAGCCTTCTTTACAGTCAAATTCTCACATCCATACATGACTACTGGAAAAACCATAGCCTGGACTAGACGGACCTTAATCGGCAAAGTAATATCTCTGCTTTTGAATATGCTATCTAGGTTGGTCAAAACTTTTCTTCTGAGGACCAAGCATCTTTTAATTTCCTGGCTGCAGTCAGCATCTGCAGTGATTTCGGAGCCCAGAAAAATAAAGTCTGACACTGTTTCCCCTGTTTCCCCATCTATTTCCCATGAAGTGATAGGAC
>SJYA01000748.1:1387333-1456172 GCA_006410615.1 Neotragus moschatus
TGAGAAACTCTGGACTGGAAGAAGCACAAGCTGGAATCAAGATTACCAGGAGAAATATCAATAACTTCAGATATGCAGATGAAAGCACCCTTGTGGCAGAAAGTGAAGAAGAACTAAAGAGCCTCTTGATAAAAGTGAAAGAAGAGAGTGAAAAAGTTGGCTTAAGGCTCAACATTCAGAAAATGAAGATCATGGCATCTGGTCCCATCACTTCATGGGAAATAGATGGGGAAACAGTGGAAACAGTGTCAGACTTTATGTTTGGGGGCTGCAAAATCACTGCAGATGGTGATTGCAGCCATGAAATTAAAAGACGCTTACTCCTTGGGAAGGACATTTATGACCAACCTAGACAGCATATTCAAAAGCAGAGACATTACTTTGCCAACAAAGGTCCGTCTAGTCAAGGCTATGGTTTTTCCAGGGATCATGTAGGGATATGAGAGTTGGACTGTGAAGAAAGCTGAGTGCCGAAGAACTGATGCTTTTGTGGTGTTGGAGGAGACTCTTTGAGAGTCCCTTGGACTGCAAGGAGATCCAACCAGTCTCTCCTAAAGGAGATCAGTCCTGGGTGTTCACTGGAAGGAATGATGCTAAAGCTGAAACTCTAATACTTTGGCCACCTCATGCGAAGAGTTGACTCATTGGAAAAGACTTTGATGCTGGAAGGGATTGGGAGCAGGAGAAAAAGGAGATGACAAAGGATGAGATGGCTGGATAGCATCCCTGACTCGATGCACATGAGTTTGAGTAAATTCTGGGAGTTGGTGATGAACAGGGAGGCCTGGCGTGCTCACGGGGTTGCAAAGAGTTGGACATGACTGAGCAACTGAACTGAGCACACTGCATTTATCCATTCATCAGGTGACAGACATTTCGGTTGCTTCTACTCTTTTGCTATTGTGAAGAGTGGTGCTACTAATTTTCAAGTGCAAGTTTTTGTTTGAACATTTGTTTTTAATTCTTTTGGGTATATACCCCAGAGTGTAACTGCTAGGTCCTATTGTAATTCAATGTTTAACTTACTGAGGATTCACCAAAACTGTTTTCCACAGTGGTTGCAGCATTTTACATTCCTACTAACAAGGTATGACAGAGAAGGCAATGGCACCCACTCCAGTACTCGTCTGGCAAATCCCATGGACGGAGGAGCCTGGTAGGCTGCAGTCCATGGGGTCGCTAGGAGTCGGACAGGACTGAGCGGCTTCACTTTCACTTTTCACTTTCATGCATTGGAGAAGGAAATGGCAACCCACTCCAGTGTTCTTGCCTGGAGAATCCCAGGGACAGGGGAGCCTTGTGGGCTGCCGTCTATGGGGTCGCACAGAGTCGGACACGACTGAAGCGACTTAGCAGCAACAAGGTATGAAGGTTCCAATTTCTCTACAGTCTAGCAACATTTGTAATTTTCTGTCTCTCTCTCTCTTTTTTTTTTTTGGTTAAACAGCCATCTTAGTGGGTGTGAAGTCATATCTTGTGTCGTGACTCAACTCTTTTGAGTCTTCGAACCTACATCTGTGATGATAAGGCAAGTAACAGCACTTAGTCACATGATGATATGAGGGATAAACAAAGTCACCCGTGCTGAGTACTTGACAAGGTGCTCAGTAAATGTAAGATTTAGTCTTCTTATTGTTGCCCCCAGGTCTGTGTTATCTCTACCGGAAAAGATGGAACAAGCAGGGCTCAAATGCTTGGACTTAATCTGACTCTGCATTTACCAACTGTGTGACCTCAAGCAAATGATTTAACCTCGGTGTGATGTGTTTTCCTTGCCCGTATGTTCTAATAGTACTTGTATATCCAGGTTCTTTTTTTAGAAGATTAAATGAGTTACTATACGTAAAGAACAGTATCTGATCTAGAAGGAGGTATTGGCAGTGTTAACTATAGTTACTTCCTTCCTCCACTTCCCAGGGTAATTCCCACTCAGTATCTGAGCTTCAGCTTTGGTTTCCCTCCCACCCCGGGAATATTCTCTTATCAAACAGCCTACTTCCTCCACCCCACCACAAACATACACATACACACACACACACACACACACACACACACAGATTTAAGTTAGCTGCCCCTCCTATTTTCTGAGTTTATTGCTTTTGTGGCACTGAATAGATGGTGCGTCTCTTGTCTTTTTGAATCTTTGTGTGCTCAGTATATAGCACAGTACCTGGCCCACAGTTGGTGTTCAATTATTAGCTGAATAAATAAGTGGGATGAATGTTAATCAATTAATATGATGGTAGAGTATTATGGACTTATTTATCCCTAAGAAAGTAATGCCGGGAGAAATATCAATAACCACAGATGCAGATGACACCACCGTTATGGCAGAAAGTAAAGAAGAACTAAAGAGCCTCTTGATGAAAGTGAAAGAGGAGAGTAAAAATTTGGCTTAAAGCTCAACAAACTAAGATCATGGCATCTAGTCCCATCACCTCATGGCAAATAGATGGGTAAAAAATGGAAACAGTGAAAGACTATTTTTTGGGCTCCAAATCACTGCAGATGGTGACTCCAGCCATAAAATTGAGACACTTGTTTCTTGGAAGAAAAGCTATGACCAATCTAGACAGCATATTAAAAAGTAAAGACATTACTTTGCCAACAAAGGGCCATCTAGTCAAAGGTATGGTTTTTCCAGTAGTCATGTATGGATGTGAGAGTTGGACTATAAATAAAGCTGAGTGCCAAAGTACTGATGCTTTTGAACTGTGGTGTTGGAGAAGACTCTTGAGGGTCCCTTGGACTGCAAGGAGATCCAACCGGTCCATCCTAAAGGTAATCAGTCCTGAATATTCATTGGAAGGACTGATGCTGAAGCTGAAACTCCAACACTTTGATGTGAAGAACCAACTCATTTGAAAAGACTCTGATGCTGGGAAAGATTGAAGGTGGGAGGAGAAGGTGATGACAGAGGATGGGATGGTTGGATGGCATCACCAACTCAGTGGACATGAGTCTGAGTAAACTCCGGGAGTTGGTGATGGACAAGGAGGCCTGGTGTGCTGCAGTTCATGGGTTTGCAAAGTGTCAGACATGACTGAGCGACTGAACTGAACTGAACTGAAGAAACTAATATTTTCAGGGTATAATGTTGGTATTAAACATGTTGGGAGAAATTTGCTCAATATTGTGAATTCAAGGTACTAAAGAATTTTAAATAAAGACTCATTGGAACTTAAGAAATGAAACTGTACATATCAAATTAATGCACTGAGAGAGGCTAGATATAATATGCTTTAAATACTGAGTGCAAGCTCTGTGTTGACAAATTTAGGGGAAAAAAAACTGCTGATACACAGAACACTTGATATAATTATGTACATCTAGAAAAATTCCATAATATACCTATTTTAATGGGGCTCTTGAGACATTAAATATGGAAAACTTCTGAGGATAAATAAACTGCAAAGATACTTCCCATGTTAAAATCATTATCCTTGGTTAAGGAATAAAGTACAAGAGAAAAGGGGGAAAAGAAAGCTTTTTGTTATTAAAAACAATGATTTTAAAGCTGTGTAAAGAATATTATCTTCCATTAAATGGGTAGGGACATATAGTGTATAGTGTAACGTCTGGAAATTTTATAGTAATACTGACTCAATAATAGAGAATGGGATAGCCAGTAAAAATAAGCTATTAAAAAGAACACATTTAAATTTCAAAAAATTAAATAGAAAACAAAACTTATCTATTTGATCTTATAGATTTTAGCAATCTTGAGATCATACTGTTGAGGTACACAGGTTGAAACTTGGCTATAGGAGATTAATAAGACAACACAGTCTGTTCTGAGTCCATTCACACTGCTATAAATACCACAGACCGAGGGGCTTATAAACAACAGAAATTTCTCTCTCACAGTTCCAGAAGCCAGAAGTCTGGAATTAAGGCACCAGGAGGTTCAGGTGATATTCCTCTTCAGGGTGGCAGATTTCTTGTTTCCTAACAAGGTGGATAGGGGACTAGGGATCTCTCTGGGTCCTCTTTTATTAAAGCTAATCCCACTCATGAGGGATTAGCTCATGACCTAATCACCTCCCTGAGAGCCCAGCCTCCAACACCATCACTTTGTGCGTAAGGATTTCAATATGTGAATTTTAGGGGGAATTTTATGGGGAAACAAATTTAGATCAAAACCCTCAGTATTTGTTAAACTTATTGTATGTACATAAAGTATACACTTTAGCATCTCTATGGTGTTTATGTAGTTTTAGTTTCATATGATCTTTATTTCCTAAGATGTAGAAAAGACAATTCTTCAACTCTAGTGACTATTTCTTGGGAAATTAATTAGGAAAGTTATAAGTAAATATTGTCTGTTCTGCATGCTTCTACAAGAGAATTCACATTTTTGATGAGAGGGTAAGAGTAACTCCAAATGAAATAAAAAGTTCCAGAAGCTAAATATTAACTTGGTGCCAATATTGGGGCCAACAGATTAAATGTCCTTTCCCCTCAGCCAAAGTTTTCAGATATCTCCTTGCTTTTCCTTAAAATAAATTCCATTCTATGATAAAAGGCTTTAGGATTGTGCAGATCTCCTCATCTTCAAATTATCAAAAGTACCAAATGATGCTATAAATAAGAGCTCAAGTCAACTTAAATAGCAAATTAAAGAACAGTTTTTGAGATTCTGTTGCTTATCATGTTAGTTATTGTTGGGAAGGTGAATATTATAAGACAAGGATTCTGTTCTTAAAAAGTCTTCAGTCTACTTGAGAAATAAAATTTACACATAAAAAGGGACACACAAAGCAAGAGAATAAATGTTATTTTGTGAATCACACATATTGTGTATAAAATAAGTAAAGAGGGGGAGGAAAATGACAATGGAGAGAAGATCATTTAGGGCCCTTCATTGAAACAAGCCAACTGGGTTAGAGGGAGTTGGAAGAGGATGCTTCAGCTGACAGGTCCACAGAATACTACTCAACCAGGAAGCCAAAGCAGTGGCTGGTGGAGTCCTGATGCGTAATCAGATTCAACATCAGGATTCTTATAGCAAATGCTCTAGATTAAAGAAAAGGTCTGTGGACTCCTCATTGGGCTGCTTGGGAATATCTTCATAGTGATATTAATGTGGCAAAAATTGTTCTCTCCAAATCACATGCAGCTATGAGGGTGCTTCTGTCAGCAGAGGTAGAGAGACGTACGTATGGGAAAGCAAATAATCGAACAGTTGACAGTCCATGTAAGAGAGAAAGTCAAGATAGTGGAGAAGGGGTATGCAAGGAAAAGTTTTAAGAAGAGCAAACTAGAATGCATTGTGATTTGGGTGAAGGTTAACAGAGGCAGGATGTGGCCAAAAATGTGTTCATCTGCCAACAAAGGACAAGTCAGCTAGAAAGGAGAATGTGGCTTGAAAAACCTCAATTAATCCAGGAAGACAAAACACTTCAAATGTAGAGCCACTACACTTTAGAAGAAAACCATTTTGACCTGGATAATATAGAATGGGTCCAAAAAAATAAATAACAACAACAACAATAAAAACAGAATGGCTTCAAGCATCATGAGAAATGCTCAAGTATTCTTGTTTCAGAGTTAGTAAAGTCACCTGTGGACAAAGGAAAGAGAAAAACATATACAATGTCAAATAACGACATGAAGAGCAGCAAAACAAGGTTGTACCTTTGTAAGCTGAATTTATAGAGTTTACGCCTCAGATAGCTAGACATGAGCAATGAGAGAATCTGTGATATGTTAAGGACCAACAGATAAATGCTTACACAGAGAAATAAAGGACATCCCGAAAAGGAAAGTTTCTATTTCCATTGGGGTAGTATAATGATAGGAAGTTTTCTGACTGAAGATACTTGCCTATTTATTCATTTAATTTGTGTAGAAATTCAATTACCCAAATATGGTCTTTCCCTTTGCTCATATTAGGGTAGTTCTTAAACTACCTCTTTGCGACCCCATGGACTGTATCCTTTCAGGCTTCTCAGTCCATAGGATTTTCCAGGCAAGAGTACTGAAGTAGGTTGCCATTTCCTACACCAGGGGATCTTCCCAACCCAGGGATCCAATTCGCATCTCTTCTGTCTGTTGAACTGGGAGGTGGATTCTTTACCACTGTGCCATCAGGGAAATTCTGAATTCCAAACAAAACTGGAGACTATGACTAGAAATTTCCTTTATATACTATCTAGGTCTGTGCAGTACAGCTAAGATATACCTTAGATGATTTCTCTGATGCAGGTGTCATGGTTGGGAATGACTGAAGATGATGGAAAAAGCACAGGGTTTAGTATCATGATCTGGATTTGAAGCCAGTACCATAAATCACTAGCTGTGATGCTCTGGATTCATTTCTGAGCTTCACTGAGAAACTGTCTCATTCCTTTTGTATAAAATAAAAATAGCAATATAGTAATATTATTAGATGGTGGTTATTATTAGTGATAACTTATAGAAAGTGTTGAGGGGAATGCATGATACATACCTAATACTCAATAAGCAATGCTATTTTTAGAAGTGTCTAAAGACTTCTCTTATCACTATAAAACTCATTATCATTATTTTCAAATGTATTATTTTCTCCTCTCCTAGGAGTCAGTGGGAAAAAATTTTTGTCACTCTTCACATTTCTTTCTTCATTGACTCCAAGGTATATTTCTAAGACAATTTGTCATGAGTGCATTTTACTGTTCTCCTGGTATTTTTTTTCTTTTTACTTATTCTGGTAGTGCTGAAGCAGGTTGCATTTTATCACTTTTGAGCTTATTTCTACTGGGGAAAGAGGAGCAAATTTCACTCCCTCAATCTGGAATAGAACAATCAACAACCAGTATTGTTCCACTAAGGGTTACTTTAAATCATCCTTTAGGTCCATCTTGGATATAAAGCATAAAGGCAATGAAAAAAAGTATCTAAGAATGACAGCTTAGAATTTTCTCTTCCCTGTTCAGAGAGTCCCGACTACAAGAAATCTGAGCCATCTAATCCTATTGAAGCTTGTCACTCCTATGGCCAAAATGATACATGTCAGTTGCTTCCATGTAATGATGTCCCTACTTTGATCAAGTTTTTCACTTTTAATAAAGTGACTTGTGGCTGAATTTAATGATTTTATGAACCTCTTTTTGGCTTCAAGAAAAGGACTGTCATTTTACACTGGTCATATTTCCTTGTCCACTTCTTCAGTGACTGAGTGATGGTTAGTGTTTAGAGAGAGTTGTTATTTTGAGTGCTGCCTGCAGATTGCAATAATTCACTTGTGAAGTGTTTAAGCAAGGCAGCTGATAAATCACAAAATTCTTCCCTTTCCCCCAGGGATCAGCTCTTGAAACTCATAAGGGAACTGAGGAAATTACTTTCTGATATCTCTTGGAATTATGTGGCATCCTAAGGTGCTGCTCCTCAAGGGAGAAAAACAAAGCTCAACATCTTCAGTGGGAAACTAGCAAACCTATGAGCAATCTAGCTAAGAATGCACTTGATTTACAACTATATATATATACACGCACACACACACACACACACACATATCTTTTAAAAATCTCATAGTACACATATCTAGTTGCCCAACATTGGAGTTTTTCTAGGTGTCAGTCTGCTATACTTTTCAGGCCCCAATAACCTCACTTGGCTTTAAGCAGTCCCACAGATGTGCACAAAATGAATCTGACACTGATTAACCCAGATATGGCAGCCTTCTGCCAAAGAGCTGCTGAAGTGTTTCCATGTCAAGGCTGACTCTCTTGTAACGGTGGTTAACGACTTTGTGCCCTAACTAGATACGGCCATGGGGTTACTGCTGCTCTGAGAGCAAGAAGGAAACCATAATTTATCTGATGTGGCTTTTTTGCTGAGGTGCATGCTAGCACTGACAAATGGCAAGCCACTGTGCAAAATCCTAAGTAAGTTTCTGCAACTAAAGAGCCATCACTTCCGCTGTCACATATACCTCTTGTACTGTTTAAAGCAGTGTGGCAAAACACTGAAAATTAGGATGCAATGATGGATCTCCTTATACATGGAGAAAAGTTACTGTATAAACCCTATGATAAATAAATAAATAAAATTAAACTACAGTTGAATATGGTCAATTTTATTATCTACATTCATATTATAGGCACTGTAACTATTCTTAATGCTTCCTAATTCACTCATACATTTGGACATGCACACTACAAGTATGTATTAAATCCCTACTATGAGTAAATCATTGCACAAGGAAATATGCAGGGTATAAAGATGAACAGATATAGTCGCTGACTTCAAGAGCTTGGTAAGACGTTGAAGCAAGAGCTAAAAAAACTTATATACCAAAAACTCTAACAGAAGAGAGCATGTGCTGTAATAGAGCTTTGTAGGTTGTCAGAGAGGAAGACCCTGCTCCTGACTACGGTAACGCAGGAAAGCCTACAGAAGCAGCAGCTGGTGGCACGGTATGAACCCTATAGAGAAAGTATAACTCTGATGGTCAGAGGTGATTTCAGCAGAGAAAGGAACATGAACAAAGGTACAGAGGTGGGCAATAGCCATGCACTCTGGGGGACAAGCAAGAGACTAGCTTGACCAGAAAACATAACATCTGCATTAACTGGAAAGCTACCTTGGTTTCAGAACGTGGAGGGTCCCAACNCAGGCTCCTCCACTCATGGGATTTTCCAGGCAAGAGTACTGGAGTGGGGTGCCATTGCCTTCTCCAAAAGCAATTTTACTTTTATGGAATTATCTGTAGAGGAGGCCCTGGTTGAAAAAGTGTGATTGAGTATGAACTTAGATTTTACAACCTGATCTACTACATGGTCAAAGGCATGCTGAAAGGTTGACATAGAACTTAGAGGCTTCTTTTATCTGATGAGACACATAAAGAGATCATGCCCATCAAGATGTTTATTAAAATGCTTTTTGCCATGAATGCTATTCCTTTATTTCCTTATTACAAATAATAAATAATCTCTCTCCCTCCCATTTTATTGAGGTATAACTGACAAAGAAGATGTCTGTTTTTCACTATGACAGATAAGACAGTCTCACCTAGCTGAAGAAAAACAGGAGTATCTTTGGGCATGTAACTCAAGAACAGAAGAGTGGAGACTTCAAACAGAGATGGAAGGCTCTTGGTCCAGTGTTCACAGAAACCTTGGCTTCTCCGTCCTGCTCTCTNTTGAGGTATAACTGACAAAGAAGATGTCTGTTTTTCACTATGACAGATAAGACAGTCTCACCTAGCTGAAGAAAAACAGGAGTATCTTTGGGCGTGTAACTCAAGAACAGAAGAGTGGAGACTTCAAACAGAGATGGAAGGCTCTTGGTCCAGTGTTCACAGAAACCTTGGCTTCTCCGTCCTGCTCTCTTTCTTCCTGTCTCTTTCTCCTTTATCCACTGCCCACCCTCTCCAATCTTTTTTCTTTCTCTCTCTCTTTTCCTCCTGTGTGCCACGTGTCCGATCTACCTCTCCCTGTGTTGGCTTTATTCTCTGGGAATTTCTTTTCCTTGCTAAAACAGATGGTATCCTACAGTGCTCCAAGGATATATTCTGCTTTCAGTTCAGTTCAGTTCAGTTCAGTTCAGTCACTCAGTCGTGTCTGACTCTTTGTGATCCCATGAATTGCAGCACGCCAGGTCTCTCTGTCCATCACCAACTCCCAGAGTTCACGCAAACTCACGTCCATCGAGTTGGTGATGCCATCCAGCCATCTCATCCTCTGTCGTCTCCTTCTCTTTCTGCCCCCAATCCCTCCCAGCATCAGAGTCTTTTCCAATGAGTCAACTCTTCACAGAGGTGGCCAAAGTACTGGAGTTTCAGCTTTAGCATCATTCCTTCCGAAGAACACCTAGGACTGATCCCCTTTAGAGTGTACTGGTTGTATCTCTTTGCAGTCCAAGGAACTCTCAAGAGTCTTTTCCAATGCCAAATCATAGATCATAGAAAAAGCAAGAGAATTCTGGAAAACATCTACTCCTGCTTTACTGAATATGCCAAAGCCTTTGACTGTGTGAATCACAGCAAAATGTGCAAAATTCTTAAAGAGATCAGAATACCAGACCACTTTACTTGCCCCCTCAGAAACCTGTATGCAGGTCAAGATGCAATAGTTAGAACTGGACATGGAATGATAGACTGGTTCAAAACTGGGAAAGGAGTATGTCAAGGCTGTATATTGTCACCCTGCTTATTTAACTTGTATGCAGAGTACATATTGGGCTGGATGAATCACAAGCTGGAATCAAGATTTCTGAGAGAAATATCAATAACCCCAAATATGCAGATAACACCACCCTAATGGCAGAAAGTGAAGAGGAACTGAAGAGCCTCTTGACAAGGGTGAAATAGGAAAGTGAAAAAGCTGGCTTAAAACTCAACATTCAAAAAACTAAGATCATGGTATCCAGTCCCATCACTTCATGCAAAATAGATGGGGAAAGAATAGAAACAGTGACAGACTTTATTTTCTTGGGCTCCAAAATCACTGTGGAAGATGACTGCAGCCATGAAATCAAAAGACGCTTGCTCCTTGGAAGAAGAGCTATGACAAACTGAGATGGCATATTAAAAAGCAGAGACATCATTTTGCCATCACAGGTCCATATAGTCAAAGCTATGGTTTTTCCAGTAGTCATGTATGGNTGAGAGAAATATCAATAACCCCAAATATGCAGATGACACCACCCTAATGGCAGAAAGTGAAGAGGAACTGAAGAGCCTCTTGACAAGGGTGAAATAGGAAAGTGAAAAAGCTGGCTTAAAACTCAACATTCAAAAAACTAAGATCATGGTATCCAGTCCCATCACTTCATGCAAAATAGATGGGGAAAGAATAGAAACAGTGACAGACTTTATTTTCTTGGGCTCCAAAATCACTGTGGAAGATGACTGCAGCCATGAAATCAAAAGACGCTTGCTCCTTGGAAGAAGAGCTATGACAAACTGAGATGGCATATTAAAAAGCAGAGACATCATTTTGCCATCACAGGTCCATATAGTCAAAGCTATGGTTTTTCCAGTAGTCATGTATGGATGTGAGAGTTGGACCATAAAGAAGGCTGAACGCTAAAGAATTTATGCTTTCAAACTGTGGTGTTGGAGAAGACAGTTGAGAGTCCCTTGGGCAGAAAGAAATCAAACCAGTCCATCCTAAAGGAAATCAGTTCTGAATATTCATTGGAAGGACTGATGCTGAAGCTGAAGCTCCAGTATGTGGCCACTTGATGTGAAGAACTGACTCACTGGAAAAGAGCTTGATGCTGGAAAAGACTGAGGGTAGTAGGAAAAGGGAGCAAAAGAGGATGAGCTTGTTGGATGGCATCACTGACTCTATGGACACGAGTTTGAGCAAACTCTGGGTGATAGAGAAAGACAGGGAAGACTGATGTGCTGTAATCCACGGGTCACAAAGAGTTGGATATGACTTAGCGACTGAACCACCACCACCACACATCTGATGTCCACATATTTCACCCACCCCACAAAATTATTCCCCTCTGGTAACCATGCCTCTGTTCTCTGTATCTATGAGTTTGTTTTCTTTGCTCATTTAAGATTTCACATGTGGGTTATTTCATAGGAATTTTCTTCTCTGTCTGATTTATCTCAACTGATGTAATATCTTCAAGGTATATTTATGTTGCAAAAGCAAGGTTTCATTTTTTAAGCTTGAGTAATATTCCATATTGTGTGTGTGTGTGTGTGTGTGTGTGTGTGTGTGTGCACATGCGCGTATCACATCATCTTTATCCCTTCGACTTTCCACAGATACTTAGGCTGCTTTCATACCTTGGCTATTATAAATAATGCTGTGATGGGGTACATATATTTCTCTTCAAATTAGTGTTTTCATATTCTCTGGATAAGTACACAGAAGTGAAATAGCTTGATCACATGGTGGTTCTACTTTTAATTTTTTTAGGAATCTCCATACTTTTATCCATCATGGCTACACCAGTTTGCATTCCCACCACCAAGGCACAAAAGTTCCCTTTTCTCAGCCTCCTTGTCAACAACTGCTCTTTCCTGTCTTCTTGAAGATAACCATTCTGACAGATATAAGGCAATATCTTGTGGTTGGATTTGCATTTTCCTTATGGTAAGTGCTGTTGACCATTTTCACACACATGTTGGCCATTTGTGTGTCTTCTTTGGAAAAAATGCCTATTTAGCTCCTCTTTTTAAAAATTTGTTTGTTTTTTGTTGTTAAGTTGTATTAGTTCTCCATATAGTTTGGGTATTAAGCCTTTATTGAATACATAATTCAAAATATCTTCCCCTATTCACTAGGTTGCTTTTTAATTGTAATGACAGTTTCCTTTGCTGCATAAAAGTTTTTTGTTTGGTGTAATTCTGTTTATTTTTGCTTTTGTTTCTCCTGCTTTTGGAGGTAGATACAGAAAAACACTGCCAAGACTGATTTCAAGTAGCTCACCACATATGTTTTCTACCAGGAATTTTATGGTTTGGGGTCTTACACTGAAGCCTTTAATCCATTCTGAGTTAATTTTTTCTATATATAAGAGAGTGGTCTAGTTTTATTCTTTTATATATGGATGCCCATCTCCCCCAAAAACAGTTACTGGAAAGACTGTTTCCCCCATAATATAATCTTCCCTCCTTTGTGTAACACTGATCATATAAACATAGATTTATTTCTTGGCTCTCTATTCTGCTCCATTGATTTATGTGCCTCCTCCCCCTTTTTTTTGGTGCCCTTACTAAACTGTTTGATTATCATAACTTTGTAATATGGTCTGAAGTCAGGGAGTATGCTACTTTCATCTTTGTTTTTCTTTCTCATTGCTTTGGCCTCTCAGGGTCTTTTCTGTCTCTGTACATATTTAAGAATTTTGTTCCAGCTCTGTGAAAAATGACATTTAATACAGACTTCACAGAATCTATAAACTACTTTCAGCAGTATGGACATTTTAACAGTATTAATTTTTCTAATCCATGAGTTGACTATATCTTTCCATTTATTTGTATTTTCTTCAGTTTCTTTTAATGACATATTACCATTTTCAGTGTATAAGTCTTTCATCTCCTTAGTTAAGTTTATTCCTAGGTATTTTATCTTTTTTGATACAAGTTTAAAAGGAATTCTTTTCTTAATTTCTCTTTCTGGTAATTATTAGTGTATCAAAATGCCACAGATTTCAGTGTACTGGTTTTATATCTTGTAACTTTACTGAATTCATTTATTATTTCTAACTTTTTTTAAAGTGGAATCTTCAGGATTTTCTGTATATAGTACAAGTTATACATAAAGTGATGATTTTACTTCTTCCTTTTTTATTTAGATACTTCTTGTTTTATTTTTCTTGCCTAACTGTCATGGCAAGGACTCCCAATACTACGTTAAATAAAAACAGTGAGAGTGGGCATTCTTCTCTTGTTCTGATCTTAGAGGAAAAGCTTTGAACTTTTCACCACTGAATACAGTATGAGTTATGGGTTTGTCATAAATGATCTTTATTATGTTGAGGATGCTTCCTCTATATCTACTTTGTGGAGAGGTTCTTAACATAAATGGATGTTGAATTTTGTGAAATGCTTTTTGTCAATCTACTGAGATCATGTGATTTTTATCATCTGTTTTGTTAATGTGGTGTATACATTGATTCACTTTTTTTAAATTTTACTTTATTTTACTTTACAATATTGATGTTGTATCATCCTTACATCCTTGGGGAAAATCTCATTTGATCACTGTGTGTGATACTTGTAATGTATTGTTGAATTTGGCTTGCTACTATTTTCTGGAAAATCTTTGCATCTATATTCAGCAAGGCTACTGACCTTGATTTGTGTGTGTGTGTGTGTGTGTGTGTGTGTGTGTGTGGTGTCCTTGTCTGGTTTTGATATGAGGATAATGCTAGCTTTATAAAATGAGTTTGGAAGGATTCCTTCCTCTTCAGTTTTTTCAAAGAGTTTGGGAAGGATAGATATTAAATTTTCTTTGAATGTTTGATAGAATTAAACAGTGAAGCTGTCTGGTCTGAGACTGTTTTTGGAGTGGTTTTTATTACTGATTGAATTTATTTATATTCAGATTTTCCATCTCTTCATGATTCAGTCTTGGAAAACTGTGTTTCTACAAATTTATTCTTTATTCATTTCTTCTATGTTGCCCAAGTTGTGGGCATATAACTGTTTGTAGTAGAGTCCTGTGATCTTTTGCATTTTATTGTATCAGTTACAACTTCTCTCTCATTTCTGATTCTTTTGAACCCTTTTTTCCCCCTTGGTCAGTCTATCTAAATGTTGCCAATTTTTAAAATCTTTTCAAAGAACTAAGAAGAGCTAGTTGCCTAAATCTAAAGAAATAGATTTTCTCTATTATCTTTTTAGCCTCTATTTATTTCCACTCTGATCTTTATTATTTTTTATATTAACTTTGGGCTTTGATTATTTTTTCTAGATATTTAATGAAAAGAAAGATTTTTTATTTAAGGTTTTTCTTATTTAATGAGGTGAACCTGTATTACTAGTAACTTCTGTTGTGAAACTTTTGCTGCCTTCCATAGGTTTTGGCATATTATACTTCTGTTTTCATTTGTATCTAGGTATTTTTTTAAATTTCTGCTTTGATTTCTTCAGTGACCCACTGAATATTCAGTATCATGTTGTTTATCTCCACATTTTTTTTTCTAGTTTTCTTCTTGTAACTGATTTCTGGTCTCATACCATTGTTGTTAGAAAACTTGCTTCCCTATCATTATACTAATCTTGAATTTCCTGGAACATTTTTGGGGCCTAACGTGATCTATCCTAGAGAATGTTCTATGTGCATTTGAGAAGAATGCTTACTCTGCTGCTTTTGGATAGATTGCTTTGTATTTATCTATACAGTCCATCTGGTGTAATGTGCCATTTTATTGTGATTTTATGTAATGTGATTTTAAATCAATGTTTTCTTACTGATATTGTCTGATCATTGATGTTAAATTCTCCTACTACTATTGTATTGCTGTCAAGTTCTCCCTTTAAGTCCATTAATTTTGTTTTATATATTTTGATGTTTCTATGTTGGATGCATACATATTTTATAAACATCTTATATATTTTGTATCTTTCCACAGTACTGACTTTTTAATTATGTAACGGCCTTTTTTGTCTTTTATTATAGTCTTTGTTTTAAAGTATTTTATCTGAGTTACACCAGCTTTTTTGTTTCTATTTGCATGGGCTGTCTTTCTCCATCCTTCACTTTTAGTCTGTGTGTCCTTACTTCTTCTGTCCTTACTTCTTCCTTCTGAAATAAAGATGAATATCTGTAACGATGAAAGGTACNATTGGAAGGACTGATGCTAAAGCTGAAATTCCAATACTTTGGCCACCTGATGTGAAGAACTGACTCACTGGAAAAGACTTTGATGTTGGGAAAGACTGAAGGCAGGAGGAGAAGGGGATGATAGGGGATGAGATGGTTGGATGGCATCACTGACTCGATGGACATGAGTTTGAGTAAGCTCTGATTAGTGATGGACAGGGAAGCCTTATGTGCTGCAATCCATGGGGTCGCAAAGAGTTGGACACAACTGAGCAACTGAACTGAACTGTCTCCCTTTTTCTAATTTTTTTTTCCCTCCTCTCTGTTTCTGATCTTATAGAAATGCATTTTGGAAGCTGAATATTTCCCAGGGCACATAAGAATTACAGAGAAACACCTTTCATTCATATCACTACACCAGCATCCCTGTAAAATTTGGGCCCATAAAAGAATCTTAACACTATGCTTCTTTGAAATAAAGAGTCATGATTTTGCTTAATGGGGGATCAAATGGACCTTTACAACCATCAGAGAGAACTGATACCCTGGAATCTTGGAATCTTTCTACCTATTTGAGTCTAGGAGGTTCCAACTGAATCACCTTTACCAAAACAACTCAAAAAGAAACAGAAGCCAGAGAGATATGGGAAGTGGGAGGGGAAGAGAGAAGGCTTTCCTGGCAGATAAACATTTGAAGACTTTACTAAATTTTAAGTCATATGTTAAAGCTGTCCAAAGAGAATGTTGGTTCTTCTCCTCACCTACCCCCCCCCCAAAAAAAAACCCCACCAGAATATTTTCTAAAAGTCAATGTTATGATAGAGAATAGAAACTATATTAACAATGATGGCCTATTTTATCTCAGGGTTTTAGAACTTGGGTGGTGGTTTTTCCTAGTAGCAAAGAATAAACACAGTCAAAGAAAAAGCTCAAGGCTGGCATGATGCTCAGCCAGCTACTGAAAGCTGGGAGATAAGCCTAGTGAACTGTGCACAAGTAGCTGCACCAGCCAAAGAAAGGATGGCACCCTTTATCGATTGAGCATCTAGGTATTAGTGCAGGGGTTTTACACCTATACTGTCATTTACATGACAAAAGTACATGACCATTATCATTATGTTTATTTGGCAGAAGAGGAAGCTGAGGTCAGATAGGCCACATTACTTGGCTAAAAGTTGCATGTTTTATGTGCCAGCACCACCCAGTGGGACTCAAGCCACACCTAACATGGGGGGTGGATTGTTCCAGGAAAGAGGTTGTGCAGTCTCAACCATGCAGACAGATTTTGACAGTGGGGTAGAAGAGGAGGCAATGTCCTGAGTTTTGGGGGCTGTTGGTGTTATCAGGAAAGTCTGCCTTCAGTTTACACTAGGCTTCGGTTCAGGGTAAGGCTTGCAGCCTTTAAGGACAGTAACAAATGTAGGAAATTACAACATGGTGGGTAAAAGCTAGGGCACTTCAGTGAGCCATATTTGAGCTGGAGATACAAATGACAGTGACCTGTGCCCAGGGGGAACGGTGCCTGACCCCTCGAAATTGTGACATTCTCATCTGTCAAATGGGAATAACAGTCCTATCTTTCTTACAGGATTTCATGTAAACTAAGTGAGATATTATGTGTAAAAATAAAAGCAAGCCCCATAATATTGCATTTTTCAGATGCAATGCTATTGGCAACTATCTCTGGAACTCCAGGCTGCCCGGCTTTGATGCAGGCTGACTGAGATCATTTAATCAATCTTTCAATAAAGAAATTCACATTTTAAAGAGTTGAATTTTGGGGACCCCACTTGTAATCTTACGGTGGGGGTTTAGTCAATGGTGCCTGAAACACAGCAAACCTTATAGTGTACAATGGTAATGGCAATAACAACAAAGGAAAATAAAGAAGAGAAAAAGCAAATTTATCAGCAGCCCAGGACTGAGTCCATAAATATCAGCCCCAATTTAAGTAAAAGTCCTCTTGTATTTTCCCTATGCTAAAATTTTAATTCGAGAGAGCCACAGGGCCCAGGTATTAGTACTGGGATATAAGGCTGTTAAAATCCTCTTTGCTTTGAGTCAAGAATGGCAGAAGTGCAGGCAGCTAACCCTTCCAGGAGAGGAGTCAGTGTCGCCACTGAGGGGAGTTTGAAAATAGACCTAAGAGAGATGAGATGAAGATTAAGTCCATTATTGCTAAAGGCATCTGAAACTAGAGAGACACTGACAGAGATGAAACTACTCCAAATATCAGAGCACAACATGCTCCTGACAATATTTTTGAGGCTCCTTGGCAATGGCCCAAGCAGAACTGATACTTGATTGTACATCATCTGCCTAATGAAATCTATTTAAATTGTGACAGTTTAATTTCCAGTACAAGTAGCTTAGAAGGAGAGCTTTCTTCCATACAGTTAAATTTTGGTTTTAAACTGAATGAAGAGGCACTATCAATTAAGCAATTGGCTTGATAAAAATGCAGCATTTGACTATTTGTTTTCAAGTTTTTTCTTTCTTCCTGATCCTCCACATTTACTTCTATCAATCTAGTGATTAGCAAAGCAAAGTTCTGGTAAAGGATGAAAATGCTGGTGCAAAAAGCCACGGAGCAAAACCTGTATTGTGCCAAATAATGATGCTCTGTTCATTTCAGTGTGTTTGTCAGCAAGTGCACATAGCNGGTTTTAAACTGAATGAAGAGGCACTATCAATTAAGCAATTGGCTTGATAAAAATGCAGCATTTGACTATTTGTTTTCAAGTTTTTTCTTTCTTCCTGATCCTCCACATTTACTTCTATCAATCTAGTGATTAGCAAAGCAAAGTTCTGGTAAAGGATGAAAATGCTGGTGCAAAAAGCCACGGAGCAAAACCTGTATTGTGCCAAATAATGATGCTCTGTTCATTTCAGTGTGTTTGTCAGCAAGTGCACATAGCGATCTTCATTATGAGCTTTTACTAGAAATAAGTACAGGCCCAAATTTAGGGAAACGCTGTTGCTTATTTCCTCTTCATNGAAAATGCTGGTGCAAAAAGCCACGGAGCAAAACCTGTATTGTGCCAAATAATGATGCTCTGTTCATTTCAGTGTGTTTGTCAGCAAGTGCACATAGCGATCTTCATTATGAGCTTTTACTAGAAATAAGTACAGGCCCAAATTTAGGGAAACGCTGTTGCTTATTCTTCGTGGGAACCTCATTTGGCTACATCTTCAAATATGTGACTTTTATATTCTGTTGATACTGTTAAGAGCCAGAAACCTACAGAGTAATTAGTTGAGGTTTTGTCTACATAGCACCAATATAAGCAAAGGAAAGTGAAAAATTCAGCCAAATAATTGGCTTTGTGTGTGGAGGTTCCTGCGTGACTTTAAATAGCCAGTTAGCTCTTTTCTGTTCAGTAAAAAGAAAATGCATTTGCACTAATTGGCTCTTTCATCACCATGTGGACCACATTATCAGTAATTGGCCTAGGAGAGTTAAGTAAGTGCGTGAGAGTATTCCTTTGTGATGGAATGGAGACAAGAAGGAGGGAGAGGATGGCTGAGAAACAAGGGAAAAGATTAGCATGTTACACAGAAAGACCAAAGTAAGGGCTGGACTGAAGGCAGAAAAGGCAACAAGCGAAGTCTACCACGTGTTAGCAGTACTGTCCTCCCTTCTTTATATTTGATTCTGTTTTCCTCCTGAATAAATTTTATAGTCGTAGTTCTTGACCTTTAGTATGATCACAGACACCTGGAAGACATGGTCAGACAGAAATTGCTGTGTCCACCCTCAGAGCTTCTGCTACCATAAATATGAGATAGGGCTCAAGAAGTTGCATTTCTAATAGGTTTCCCTGTGATTCTGGTACTGGTGTCCTTGAAACGGCACTCTGATAATCACTAAAGCATTTTTAAACGTCAGCACAAAAAGGAACTGGTGGATGCAAGGCTGAGTCACTCATCCAAGGTCACACATGTACTGAGTAGGGAGTGTAGCTAAGACTGAAACTCATATCCCTCTGATTTCAAGTTCCACGCTGCCTCCTCAGAAACAGCTTGACAAAGACTTCATAACTAAGGCAAATGGCCTGCAAAAACCTTTGCCTTACTTACTTCTTTATGGCACAGACACTGCTGATCTTGTTCCTGATATACTACTTCTCTGGTGTTCAAGAGCCCATTCTTATTCCCTATCCATCAGACTTTTAAATATTGGGGTTTCCCAGGACTCTACTCCTTAGCTTGCTTTCTTACTTTAGTAAGATACTATTTTGGTATATGAATGGTTGTCATTTTCCTGGTATTTGGTGAGTGACCATTGCTGCTGAGAGCTATATTTTAGGGACCTACTGCTTCTTGATGTGCTGGCACAAAAGAACCAAGAAAAAAGTAATCAAATCTTTGGCTTCTGAGTTTCAAAAGCCAAGGTTGAAGTGTGAAATTAAAAAAAAATTCTTAAATATCTACATGACAGGTAGAGCGCTTATTTTATGGTCCTTGCTACATGAAGATGACATAAATCTGTCAGATGGTAGCAGTGGGAAGATGGAGGAGTGACAAAGTGAACTTAACTTGGGGATGGAGCCAGGGTTTTAAAGGATCACATGTATTGAGTAGAGTCAATACCTAGAGAATCTCCAGCCTCCAATCCAGCAGGTCACAGTGGGGCCTGTGCCAGGGTCAGGAAGCCAAAGAGAGTGAATTAGTGACCCAGTCCACTAGGCCCGAGAAGGTTCCCTATGATCCACCTGCTAACTAGCAGAGAGAACATCACCTACTGATAAGAGGGGAACATCTCTCATTGGTTTCCCATATTGGACATTTGGTCCCCACACTTTGCTTAGTCCTCATTTTCCTCTCTAGGGGCGACTCCTTTCTGTGGCCCAGGAAACTTTTAAAAAGCATGATGAAAAGTGTTTTGAGCAGCCAGGTGTGAATGCTGAACAGAAAGTTATTGATATGGACTCATTAAGCAGAAATTCTTTATTTATTTATATGGCTATGCTGCAAGTGCTCTTTCTAGTGCTAGTGAGTGGGGGCTACTCTATGTTGCAGTATATGGCCTTTTCATTGCAGTGGCTTCTCTTATTGCAGAGTACAGACTCTAGGGCAGGTGTGCTTCAGAAGTTGTGCTTTCTGGGCTCTAGGGCACAGGCTCAATAGTTGTGGTACAAGGGTTTAGTTGTTCTGTAGCACGTGGGATCTTCCCAGACCAGGGATCAGACCTGTGTCTCCTACATTGGCAGGTGGATTCTTTTATCACTGAGTCACCAGGGAAGCCTCATTAAGCAGAAACTCTGCATTTAATGTTGCAGCTCAAAGAGTCAGAAAGGGTTTCAATAGTTTGGATGACTGGCTAAAATATGGACCAAAAGGTGGTCTATAGTAAAGACATTAGAAATGCCAGATTTGCCTTTGTTTAGTGTAGAGGAAGAGATTCAAATGCTTAGAAAGGCTGGACTGTTAGACTGGATTTGTCATTTAAAACCAACTTACTCACCCTGAGAGGGTTCAGAAGGCATACCCTCTCAAGGCACAACTCTGAGAAATAAATGTGTGAGGGGAGCGCTAGCATTCTTGAAGAGCTCTGTGACTGCTCTTCTCTAAAGGTCAGACCTTACAATGGATGCTGCCACCAATGAACTGAGAAATATAAATGCAATGGTAAGATTGGATCCTGGGATGCCGAGGCCAAGTGGTTATACTCAACTGCCAAAGGCAAGATGGGCATGGTTATCATAATGAACAGCAGAGTCAAAGTAGTAAGAGGAATAGTTTGACTCCCATAGACCTATGGGGTGGGCCAGTTGATCATGGTATTCCTAGAAGCAAAACAGATAGAAAGCTTACTAAATCCTTAATCTATATGAGCCAAAAAGTTCTAGGTCAAGTGAACAAAAGTCTCAACTGAATCAAAAAAACCAATTCACGGTCACTCAGTCAATTTCCAGACTTTTGCCAGTTTACAGACCCAGAACCCCCTAAATGAAAGAGAGAGGCTTCCTTGAGGAAGTATGCTCCTAAAAGTTTATGCCATTAATCTTTCCCCCGGCATTTCCCCATAGTAACCTATAACCTTTTTATTAGGATAAATGTACACTGAGGAAAAAGAAGTACTCAGAACTTTTGGGAACACCTGGATATTAGCTCTGAACTGACATGAATCCTAGGAGACCTGAAAGATCAGTTGTCCAGCTGTCAAAGTATGGGCTAATGGAGGTCAGTGATCAATGGAGTTTCAGCCCAGGTCCATTTCAAAGTGGACCCAGTGGGTCCTTGAACCTATTCATCATACTACTCAGGGGAATGCATAACAGAAATAGACATACTCAGCAAATGGCAGAATCTCATTTGTTCCCTGAGCTTTGGGGTGAGGACTACTATAGTGGGGCCATTATGACCTGTGGAGGAAGGACTATTACAAGGAAAATAGTAGACCAAAATCAATAATCATTCATAGAGGGACTGCAGAGATTAATGTCACCATCAAGGACTTAAAGGATGTAAGGGTGGTGATTCCCACCACATTCCCATTAAAGTCCCCTATTTGGCCTGTAAGAAGACAGAAGGATCTTAGAGAATGACAGTGGATTCTCATAAGGTTAACCAGCTGGTGACTCCAACTGTGACTGCTGCACCAGATGTAGTTTCATTTCTTGAGCTAATTAACACATTCCATGGTAAGTGATATATATTATAGCTTTTGAACTGGTAAACCACGTTTTCTGCAAATCTGCTACCAGAGACTACCAGAGCAGTTTTCTTTCACAAAGCAAGGCCAAAAATATACCTTAACTGTCCTACCTCAGAGAGATATCAGCTCTCTAGGTCTATATCATAACTTAGTTCACAGAGATATTGATTGCCTTTTCCTTTCACAAAGTATCACACTGGTACATTATATTGGTAACATTAAGATGACTGGAGCAAGAAGGAGCAAGAAGTAGCAACTACTCTAGATTTATTGGTAAAATATTTATGTACCAAAGGGTGAGAAATAAATCCAACTAAAATTTAAAAACCTTCTACCTCAGTAAAATTTGTAGGGGGCCAGTGGTGTGGGGCATGTCAAGATATTTCTTCTAATGTAAAGGATAAGTTGTTACATCTGGCTCCTCCTACAACCAAGAAAGGGGCACAACGCCTAGTGGAATTCTTTAAATTTTGGAGACAACATATTCCCCATTTGGGTGTGTTGCTCTGGCCTACGTAAAGCATATGGAGGCTAAACAACATGTTTCTGAATAACCAACAGATCCAGAAGAAATAAAAAAAGGACATCAAAATATGCATAGGAACAAATGAAAATAAAAACATGACTCAAAAACCTATGGGGTTCAATAAAAGCAGTGCTAAGAGGGAGGTTTATAGCAATACATGCCTACTTCAAGAAACAAGAAAAACATGGAATAGACAACCTAACTTTACACCTAAAGAAACTAGAAAAAGAAGAAAAGAAGAACCCCAAAGTTAGTAGAAGGAAAGAAATTATAAAAATCAGAACAGAAATAAATGAAAAAGAAATGAAGAAGACTA
This sequence comes from Neotragus moschatus, assembly GCA_006410615.1. Lineage (NCBI taxonomy): Eukaryota > Metazoa > Chordata > Mammalia > Artiodactyla > Bovidae > Neotragus > Neotragus moschatus. The sequence continues at coordinate 1,410,058 of SJYA01000748.1, forward strand.
TAGTGAAAATCAACAAAACTAAAAGCTGGTTCTTTGAGAAGATAAATAAAATAGACAAACCAAAACCATTAGTCAGACTCATCAAGAATAAAAGAAGAATCAAATCAATAAAATTAGAAGTGAAAATGGAGAAAACACAACAGACAATACAGAAATACAAAAGATCATAAGAGACTACTATGAGCGATTACATGCCAATAAAATGGAACTTGGAAGAAATGGACAAATTTTTAGAAAAGTATAATCTTTCAAAACTGAACCAAGAAGAAATAGAAAATCTTAAAGATCTATCACAAGTATTGAAATCAAAACTGTAATCAAAAATCTTCCAATCTTCAAGGGGAATTCTTATAAAAATTTACAGAAGAGCTAACATCTATCCTACTCAAACTGTTCAAGAAAATTGCAGAGGAAGGTAAACTCCCAAACACATTCTATGAGGCCACTATCACCCTAATAGCAAAATTAGACAAAGATGCCACAAAGAAAACTACAGGCCAATATCACTGTTGAATATAGATGCAAAAATCCTCAACAAAATTCTAGCAAACAGAATATTAAAAAGTATGTTTAAAAGATCATATATCATGACCAAGTGGGCTTTATCCCAGGGATACAAGGATTCTTCAATATTTGCAAATCAATCAATGTGATACACCATATTAACAAATTGAAAGATAAAAACCATATGATTATTTCAACAGATGTGAGAAAAGCCTTTGACAAAATTAAACACCCATTTATGATCAAAATTCTCCAGAAAGCAGACATAGAAGGAACATACCTCAACATAATAAAAGTCATATTCAATAAACCCACAGCAAACATTATCTGCAATGGTGGAAACTGAAAGCATTTCCTGTGAAATCAGGAATAAGAAAAGGATGCCCACTCTCACCACTACTATTCAACATAGTTTTGGAAGTACTAGCCACACCAATCAGAGAAGAAAAAAGAAATAAAAGGAATCCAGATTAGAAAACAAGAAGTAAAGCTCTCACCGTTTGCAGATGAAATGATCCTTTACATAGAAAACCCTAAAGATACCACCAGAAAATTACTCGAGCTAATCAATGAATATAGTAAAGTTGCAGGATATAAAATTAATACACAGAAAAGCCTTGCATTCCTATACACTAATAATGAAAAAACAGAAAGAGAAATTAAGGAAACAATCTCATTCACCACTGCAACAAAAACAATAATATGTTTAGGAATAAATTTACCTAAAAAACCCCATTCCAGTACTCTTGCCTGGAAAATCCCATGGATGGAGGAGCCTGGTGGGCTACAGTCCATGGGGTTGCTAAGAGTCAGACACGACTGAGAGACTTCACTTTCACTTTTCACTCTCATGCAGTGGAGAAGGAAATGGCAATCCACTCCAGTGTTCTTGCCTTGAGAATCCCAGGGACAGGGGAGCCTGGTGGGCTGCCATCTATGGGGTTGCACAGAGTTGGACACGACTGAAGCGACTTACCAGCAGTAGCAGCAAACAAACAAAAGACCTATATATAGAAAACTATAAAACAGTGATGAAAGAAATCAAAGATGACACAAATAGATAGAGAAATATACCATGTTTGTGGATTGGAAGAATCAATATACTGAAAATGAGTATCCTACCCAAAGCAATCTATATCAAGCTACCAATACAGAACTAGAACAAATAATTTCAGTTTGTATGGAAACACAAAAAAACCCCAAATAGCCAAAGAAATCTTGAGAAAGAAGAATGCAACTGGAAGAATCAAGCTTCCTGACTTTAGACTATACTACAAAGCTACAGTCATCAAGACAGTATGGTACTGGCACAAAGACAGAAATATAGATCAATGGAACAAGATAGAAAGCCAAGAGATAAATCCATGCACCTATGGACACCTTATATTTGACAAAGGAGGCAAAAATATACAATGGAAAAAAAGATGGTCTCTTTAACAAGTGGTGCTGGGAAAACTGGTCAACCATGTGTAAAAGACTGAAACTAGAACATTTTCTAACACCATACACAAAAATAAACTCAAAATGGATTAAAGATCCAAATGCAAGACTAGAAACTATAAAACTCTTAGGGGAAAACATAGGCAGAACACTCTATGACATAAATCACAGCAAGATCCTCTATGACCCACCTCCCAGAGTAATGGAAATAAAAACAAAAATAAACAAACGGGACTTATTTAAATTTAAAATCTTTTGCACAATGAAGGAAACTATAAGCAAAGTGAAAAGTCAGCCTTCAAAATGGGAGAAAATAATAGCAAATGAAGCAACTAACAAAGAATTATCTTCCAAAATATAAAAGCAGCACAATTAGCTCAATATCAGAAAAAAAGAACTCCCAATCAAAAAGTGGGCCAAAGAATTAAACAGATATTTCTCCAAAGAAGACATACAGATGGCTAATAAATACATGAAAAGTTGCTCAACATCACTCATTATTAGAGAAATGCAGATCAAAACCTCAATGAGGGATCACCTCACACCAGTCAGAATGGCCACCAACAAAAAGTATACAACCAATAAATGCTGAAGAGAGTGTAGAGAAAAAGGAACTCTCTTACACTGTTGGTGGGAATGCAAACTGGACATCCAGTGAAGATTCTTTAAAAAACTGGAAAAAGAACTGCCATATGACCCAGCAATCCCACTGCTGGGCATACACACTGAGGAAATCAAAATTAAAAGAGACGCACGTACCCAAATGTTCACTGTAGCACTGTTCACAATAGCTAGGACATGGAAGCAACCTAGATGTCCACTGGCAGATGAATGGATAAGGAACTTGTAGTACATATACACAATAGAATATTCAGTTCAGTTCAGTCACTCGGTTGTGTCTGACTCTTTGCGACCCCATGAATTGCAGCACACCAGGCCTCCCTGTTCATCACCAACTCCCAGAGTTCACTGAGATCACGGCCATCGAGTCCGTGATGCCNTAATAGTTTTTCTCCTGTAATTGAGATCTAATCTTAATGCATTATGGTCAGAAAAGATGCTTGGAATGAAAGTCAGTTTTAAAGCTAATATAACTTTTGTTCTTGTTCAGTTGCTCTGTTGTGTCTGACTCTTTGTGATCCCACAGACTGTAGCATGCCAGGCCTGCTTGTCTTTTGACATCTCCCAGAGCTTCCCCAGACTCATGTCCTTCGAGTTGGTGATGCCATCCAACTGTCTCATCCTCTATCATCCCTTTCTCCTCTTGCCTTCAATCTTTCCCAGCATCAGGGTCTTTTCCAGTGAGTCAGTTCTTTGCATCACGTGGCCAAAATATTGGAGCTTCAGGTTCAGCATCAGTTTTTCCAATGAATATTCAGGGTTAATTTCCTTTAGGGTTGACTAGTTTGATCTCCTTGCTGTCCAAGGGATCCTCAGGAGTCTTCTCCAGCAAAACAGTTTAAAAGCATCAATTCTTTGATGCTCAGACTTCTTTTGGGCTTTCCTGGTGGCTCAGCTGATAAAGAATCCACCTGCAATGTGGGAGACCTGAATTGCAAAGATTCCCTAGAGAAGGGAACGGCTACCCACTGTACCATTCTGGCCAGGAGAATTCCATGGACTGTATAGTCCATGGGGTTGCAAAGAGTTGGATACAGCTGAACAGCTTTCACTTTCTTTCAGCCTTCTTTATGGTCCACCTCTCACATCCATCCATGACCGATGGAAAAAATCATAGCATTTACTAGATGGATCTTTGTTGGCAAAGTGCTGTCTCTGCTTTTGCTTTTTAATGTACTGTCTAGGTTTGTCATAGCTTTTCTTTCAAGGTGCAAAAATCTTTGAATTTCATGGCTGCAGTCACCGTCCATAGTGATTTTGAAGCCCAAGAAAATAAAATCTGTCACTGTTTCCACTGTTTCCCATTAAGTGATGGGACCAGATGCCATGATCTTCATTTTTTGAATGTTGAGTTTTAAGCCAGCATTTTCACTCTCCTCTTTTACTTTCAGCAAAAGGGTCTTTAGTTCCTCTTCACTTTCTGCTATTTGGGTGGTGTCATCTGCATATCTGAGGTTATTGGTATTTCTCCCAGCAATCTTCTGCATCATCCAGCTTGGCATTTTGCATGATGTACTCTGCATATAAGTTAAATAAGCAGAGTGACAATATACATCTTTGACATACTTCTTTCCCAATTTTGTGATGTCTAATACTGGCCACTATTAATATATCAAGAAATTACTATTGCATAACTAGTTTTGTAGTAAAACCTGCCACACTTAACAGTATGTAGCACATTTTTTAATTAGGTGACATATCTTCTGGATCACAGGTGAAAAATAACCCTAGGTAATGAAAATGTCAGAGGTGAAACCGGGTTTTATTATCACTCTGAAGACCCCAAGACTCCAAGTAAGCTTTCTAAATATAGTCTTACAGGCTGGGGTAGATTGGAGTGCCAGTTTTCATTTGCCTTAGGCTGTTAATATAAAGACATGCTTTTTTTAATGCCAAACCAAGTGAGGATAAGTTATTGTTAGAAACTCATAATACTTTCAAAATTTTAAGACCTCAAAGGATTATACTTTTATGCAGTTCAACACTAAAAGAAAACCTCTGCTTTTAGATAAGCAAAGTGAATATACATTTTTCACCCTCTAATTCATCATGACCTTTATTATATCACACTTTACTTGTGTTTATGTCTTTGAAGGAGTAACACACAGGAAAGATTAGGAGAGTGTGGAGATGGAGTCATGTGGAGTGTTCATGAAAAATTAAATGCCCTCAGCATACACAAAAGTAGGTCATTTAATTTTTTTAATAAATTTATATATCAAAGCCACTGACTAACCTGTATTTGGGTATAATAATTAAATAAGTCTGAACTTTCTGTATTGTCAAATCATCTACCATTGGTAACAAATAATATCAAGTTAAAGATTATTTGAGAAATTTCTTCCTCAAATTTCCTTCTGCTTTGCCTCATATTTCATGATTTCACACATCTGTCTTACATACTTCTAGTATTCTCTATCTAAATGACCTATTTTTATCTTCAGTTGCTTGTATCAGTAAAAGAAGAAAAATCTCAGGTCTAAATAGAATATACAGGGCATTACCTTAGGAACCATCTTTGAATCCCCTGGTGTTAGAATTTCAAGGAGGAGTATTTGAAGAAATAACACAAAGAACTTTATACTTTTCAAAGATAGAGGGTGGCTGAATGGGTGAAGAATAAAAATATTCACTGTCTCTTAAGTGCAAATTACATGAACTGTCAGCTGATAATCCCCTCCTAATGTAAAGCCACAGCATAGTAGCTTGAGACAGATATGATCATTCCTGGAGACAGGATGATCTCTTTGGTGGACACTTAAAACATTATTCTGAAGGTCTGTAAAGGACATTGGATGGGTCATATGAAATATTAACTATACATTCAAATGTTATTGTAGAGTACTCTGGAGAAAGGGAATGCATTTAATTGTGGATTTCAAAATACTGTGTGAAAGAAGTAAATTGATATTTCATTTTCATCATCATTGAGAAGGTATGACCGGTACTATTTTTGATTACTTGATTGATTGGGAATGGTACTATTTTGGTCCATTTCCATGACAAGTTTTAACCATTTTATGATAATTATTTTTCAATCGTCCCCAAATTATGCTATGTTAATACAATTTACTATTTTCTCATTTCATATAACCATTAATATTTTCAACCTGACATGTCTTTTAAAGCATTTTTACACAGATATTTTTACTTTGCTTGGAAGAATAACATAAAATTCAACCCAAAATTGCTGCTCAAATTCCACAGATACACTACCTAAGAAATGATTATTAGATCTGTAGTGCCCCAAATCAGATAGTCACCTGATTCTTTGTGGTTTGATAATGGCTTCAGGATTTAGATTTAAAAGATTTTGAAAGGCGAAGGATAATTATACTGCCCTGAAACATCAGATGTTGAAGATTCGAAACATTACTGTAATCACATAAATCAACCAATTTCCCTTTGTTTTCATTGTGCAACATATTTCCCCTTGCTGAAAATAAGTGCATCAGCATAAAAGCCTCTTGAGCAAGAAAAATGTATATTTATTATTATAAGTGTATTTCTGAAATACCTTGTAGTTACTGAAATTGACCCTAAAGCATGTTTTATTACTAAAAATAGATTCCTTTCATGTGTTAATTTTTATTGATTTATAGCTTAATAGATGGCATCCCACTCCAGTACTCTTGCCTGGAAAATCCCACGGATGGAGGAGCCTGGTGGGCTGTAGTCCATGGGGTCGCTAAGAGTTGGACATGCCTGAGTGACTTCACTTTCACTTTTTGCTTGCATGCATTGGAGAAGGAAATGGCAACCCACTCTAGTGTTTTTGCCTGGAGAATCCCAGGGATGGCAGGGCCTGGTGGGCTGCCATCTATGGGGTCGCACAGAGTCGGACACGACTGAAGCGACTTAGCAACAGCAGAAGTGCAAGATAATTTTCATTGTGGAAAACACATGTAAAAACGTTATGATTTGAATTTGTTTATAGCCTTAGAAAAACATCTCAAGCATTATATTCGGTATAAAGGCAGATCACACATCATCCTTCTTGTAACTCTTCTGTCCTGCAACAATGTGTTGAAATAAATATGCATATTGGGTCATCCCTGTTTCCTCAGAGTACACCTGGCTAGTAACCATGTGAAAAAAATAGATTTTAGAATGAAGGGCTTTTTGTGTTATAACCCGAATGCTGGTTTTCCTTGGACTTACTGTGTCATCCCTTTGCACTTCACATTTTCCATTTGGAAAATGATGATAACATTAGTCTTCCTCTAGCTCAATGGATGTTACAGAAATAGATGAGATAGCATATGTGAATAGTTGACAGTGCTTTGAAAGTTTTTATGCAGATTGAGGTAATGTGTAGATCAAAGCTATTGGCTAAGGCAAGTGCTTCCTCGTTGATATTTAGCTTCTCCCGTTCTCAGGACAAAAGCAGGCTGTCTGGCAATAGATGGAATATCGTGAAGAACTGGCCTGGGTTCCAGGACTTTAACCCCCTCTCCCACCTCTGCATTCCTGATGATGTGGGTCGAACAGTGACTGACAGTGTGTACTGATAGACGGTGGACTTCCAACTTAGAAACCGTCTTTTGTATTTCTTTTTTTTTTTGGAATCTTGAATTCTGGAGTAAGTAAAACAAGGAGACAAATGTCCTATTGTACATGTACAATATGTAGAAAGTCATTCATATCTTGTATTTGTTTTGTTGTACATGTACAATATATACAGAATTGTCCATACTATGTGTCAGGTATTTTGAATGCTAAGTACATATTAGAGAAACATAATTAGCTGGATTAAATTAATTTAAATGCAAATAACTTGTTATACCTGTATGCTGTTACTTTATACTTCATTGTCACAATTTACACCATGTATTTTAGCAAAAGTAATGAAAATGGATTCAGAGCCTTACATAAATAATCAATGTGAGATAGTCACACTAAACACAATATTAAAAACATACCTTAACCAATTTATAATTCAGGAACAAAGTCTAGTGCTTAGGAAAATCATGTGTATTTTTAACTCCATAGATGTTCTATTGGTAGGCTAATTTCTTAATAAAATAAAGCAAGAGAAAAAGGTATCACTGTGAATTTAAAAACATTCTTGATTTTATTATATTTGTCAGAACATTGTCAGTAAATAACTTTGCTGAAACAGAGACTAAACAATTGAAACCAGTGGAATAGGAATACATATTAGAGCAGTTAAACCTATATATTTTGATCTGTGGAATATCCTGTGAGAATACTGAGGAGAAAACATTTTAGAATCTTTTTTTTTTTTTTTTAGGAGTATTTTTGAAACTAGAACACCTCCCAGAACCTACTTAGAAATTATGTCTGTTAGTTTCTGAATGTTCTAATATGTTTGAAAGTCAGCTATCTTTGCATCATCACATAGATTCCAAGGTCCTGCTTCTATTTTTAATAGCTCACCTGTATGCAACAAATAAAGAATAAATTCAATAAGTTAGTTTATGGCCCTCTATAAACTATCTTCCCTGGGTACAGTCTCTGCCTCTGCACTGGGACATACAGTCACACACACACACACACACACACACACACTCACACATGCACACTCTTCCTGCTGAAGCCTATTTACTATTACTCCTATATATTCTTTAACCCTCTGCTTTAGTTTCTCTGTTAGTCTTATCTTTCCATACATGGTGCTCCTGCTACTGCTAAGTTGCTTCAGGCGTGTCCAGCTCTGTGCGACCCCATAGACGACAGCCCACCAGGCTCTGCCATCCCTGGGATTCTCCAAGCAAGAACACTGGAGTGGGTTGCCATTTCCTTCTCCAATGCATGAAAGTGAAAAGTGAAATTGAAGTCGCTCAGTCATGTCCGACTCTTAGCGACTCCAAGGACTGCAACCTACCAGGCTCCTCCATCCATGGGATTTTCCAGGCAAGAGTACTAGAGTGGGGTGCCATTGCCTTCTCCGTTCCCTACATAGGTGGCCATATTTCTCTATCTGTATTTGTGCTTAGGTTTTTTTCCTGAGCCTGGAACACTTGCCCTCCTGATCTTTACAGTCTCCAGTGAATTCTCCACTGAATACACCAAAACTAATCTCTTCCTCCTCAGAATCACTGTAGCCAGTACACAGTTTAGCAGATTGTCCTATTTAACAGGTTGCTATTATTTAGTCAGTTTTATAGGTGGTGACATAAAAATAAATTACTAATGTAGAAAATTGCAGTGAGAAGTAATTAGAATACTTTTCCCACTTGAAGTCACTGTTGAAAATAAAAGTGGCATTTTGTTTTGGATGCTATTCAGTTGGCTGTTTCATTTTTGCACATCTCTGAGGGCTTTAGAAGGAACAGATGCTCTGAGATCCTAAAAGTCTGATAAAATGATCGTAAACAATTTGATGCTTCAGACATTTCATGTACAAGTTTCAGATTTATAGTGCACTTAAAATCATCTGTATCTCGAAACATGCATCCAGGCAGATTCCTGGTCTTATCAATTGGTTGTTGAATCTCTTTTAAATAACATGTCTTTATCCTAATGCATGTAGAAAGGATGAATACCATTTATTTTGCTTTCACTCACTCTTTAAATCTATCATGTAACCAGAAAAATAGTTTCTTTGAATCTGCTTTTTAATGCTTCTATTAATATAATAATCTTTAGCGTATAGGTTGTTTTATATAATAGATAATATATATGATTCAAAATCTATAAAATAACTCACATGTTACTGTATACAGGATGTCACCAGTTCATTACATGTCATAAATGATATGTCACATACTATGGCAGGATGGGGTAGACAGAGTGAATGTGTGTGTGTGTGTGTGTGTGAGTGTGTGTGTGTGTGTGTGTGTGTGTGTGTGTGTATTGGCTGAGGTTAAAGTCAAGGATACATTTTGAACCCTGTGATGCAAGGGGGAGTAAGAATTGTCCTCAGCAAAATGTGTAAGGCATATGTTTTATATCCTTCCCTTGCTTCCTATAACTTTCATGCACTCTATTATTTGGTAGTTTAATTCCCAGACTTTGAGGACCAGAACAGATGGATGCTGGAATCCTGGGAGAATCTTGGCTGAAGGCATGGGTTTATCTTCCACAAAGAATACAAGATAAGATAATCTTAAAAGTGAAATGGGAAGAAATTTCAAGGATCATATTTGCCATTCCAAATTAAAGCATTATTTCGTTTTTTATGCTATTCTAGAACATCTGTCTAGTTCCTTTAGAACAACGACAGCAAGGTAACTACAGTGTAGTGGTTAAGAGCTTTTGCTAGGCTCAGTCCAGCTGGGTATATCTGTTCTACCTTTGCTAGCTCAGAGAGCTTGGCGTTTTTTATGCTTCAGTCTCTTCAACTGTGAAATGAAACTAGTAATAATGCTACCTCACAGTGTGGTTGAGGGGATTGAAAGAGACGATGCATGGAAAGTGTGGCACCGTGCCTGGAAGAAAACTCTCAATGACACTTAGCAGTTGTTTTTATATGATTACATTGTTGGAGAGCTCATTGAAACTTTTTTTTTTTTCCCATATTTTAAGACCCAAACAACAATCTTGCTACTTCTACACATCAGAAGAGTCTCTGTCTTGTTGGAGGTATTCAAAAGGACTGACTCTTTCAAATGAGAACCATTTAGGCATTTAAATACAGGTAACATATTTCTCTAAATTTATTCTTTTTGAGGATAAAATCTTAAATTAATCTAGAAATTCCAGAAATCTGAAAATCATAAATATACTAGAAATGCTAGAGATTTATCAGTATACCTGGTGATAAGATAAATATGTATGATTCAGTGGCCTACTTTTAAAACTCAGCACTACCAGTTGAAAATTAAATGTTTGTGTATCACAAGTAATAGAAACATAGTATACTCAAGTAACAGAAGCGTGGTAACACAAGAATAAGCTTAACAAGGCATGTACAGGAACTTATAAGACTGTAAGACTTAATGAAGGAGACTGAAGACACAAATAAATTGCATTATAAGACTTTTGAATGAGATATATCAGTATTGTAAAGATGTCATTTCTCTCAAAATATTTTATGCATTTATTAGACTCCAGTAACTTTGCACTCTCAACACAATGGAATCCTTAGTTTGAAGACCAAATAATTCCCAATTTTGTCTGAGAATAAAACTTTCCATTGAAGGACTACATCAGGAAACTTATGGTAGAGAAAGAATAATAATACAAAACTTACCCTGTCAATTTCTGACATGTAATTAAAATATTGGTGACAAAATTGACAAGGAATTCAATGAGAATAAAAAGTTATTAGAAAAATGAGCCCAAGTAAGTAATGGCAGTTCTCCTTTTAGGCTATAATTTTTATTATATGGAGAAAAATTGATTATTTAGTAAATAATGTAGAGATAATACTTAAGGTAACATATTTCCTTATCACAACAGATCAAAATAAATTCCAAATGTTTAATATTTAACTATTAAAATACTGGAATAAAATGTGAATAAATTTTATTTTCATAGTACTCAAAGGCAAGAATCATTAAGAAAAATACTAAAAGGTTTCATTATGGAAAAATTATTTTTTTCTTTTTGATAAAAAGAAACAAAAATAAGGTTAGAAAATTATATAGTGTAAAAGAAATTTGCAATGCAGATGCATCAAAGGTTTAATATACCCACAGTATAAATACAAACAAGACAATATAGAAAAAAACAGCAATGATTAAGTGATCTATAATGGGTGAAACCACCAAAGTCAATGAATGTGATGATATAACCAAATTCATTAGCAATTCAACATGTGATCTGGTGGCAGCAAATCTATGAGCACATTAGAATTTATATGAACTCTTTGTTGGAGAATAAACTGATTGCTGGGAGAAATATCAATAACCTCAGATATGGAGATGACACCACCATCATGGCAGAAAGTGAAGAGGAACTAAAGAGCCGCTTGATGAAAGTGAAAAAGGAGAGTGAAAAAGTTGGCTTAAAGCTCAACATTCAGAAAACCAAGATCATGGCATCCAATCCCATCACTTCATGGCAAATAGACGGGGAAACAGTGGAAACAGTGTCAGACTTTATTTTCCTGGGCTCCAAAATCACTGCAGATGGTGACTGCAGCCATGAAATTAAAAGACGCTTACTCCTTGGAAGAGAAGTTATGACCAACCTAGATAGCATATTCAAAAGCAGAGACATTACTTTGCCAACAAAGGTCCATCTAATCAAGGCTATGGTTTTTCCTGTGGTCATGTATGGATGTGAGAGTTGGACTGTGAAGAAGGCTGAGCACCGAAGAATTGATGCTTTTGAACTGTGGTGTTGGAGAAGACTCTTGAGAGTCCCTTGGACTGCAAGGAGATCCAACCAGTCCATTCTGAAGGAGATCAGCCCTGGAATTTCTTTGGAAGGAAGGATACTAAAGCTGAAACTCCAGTACTTTGGCCACCTCATGTGAAGAGTTGACTCATTGGAAAAGACTCTGATGCTGGGAGGGACTGGGGGCAGAAGGAGAAGGGGATGACAGAGGATGAGATGGCAGGATGGCATCACGGACTCAATGGACGTGAGTCTCAGTGAACTCTGGGAGTTGGTGATGGACAGGGAGGCCTGGCGTGCTGCGATTCATTGGGTCACAAAGAATCGGACACTGCTGAGCGAATGAAGTGAACTGAACTGAACTAATACTGTGATCTACGTTCTGCCCGCCTAGAGGTCTTAGTTCCAACTGGAAGAATGTTTCCACTGGGAGATACGTAATAGTTTTACTGGACTGGAAGTTAAGACAGCTGCTCCAGCATTTTGGGTTCCTCAAGCCTATGAATCAACAAGCAAACTGAGTTTCTGTGCTCACTGCCTGGTTTGTCCTGACCACCAAGGAAAATCCTACTACTCCACAGTGGAGATAAAGAATACTATGTCTTGATTACAAGAGATCTCCTAGGGTATCTCTTAGTATTACTAGGATAGGAGTCACAGGAAAACTGCAACAGCCCAATCTAGATAGCACTATTAATGTTCCAGACCCTTCAGGGTCACCCTACTCCGTGGAACTGAAACCAGCTGAGGTGCTTGCTAAATGCAAAGGAAATATAGAATGAGTAGTAAAAGAAGACTGTTATAAACACTAGCTAGGTATGACAAATAAACAGAAACCAAGGACTATAATTGTCATGAGTATTTCCTCCTTATTTGTCATGAATATATTTGTGTGAGTATTGGTTTTCTTCCTTTTTTTATTCCTTTATCATGTGATATAAGATATACAGACTTTATATCACAATATTTAAATATTTTAAAATATAATTTTACATCATGCTAGTTAAGCTGAATAATATCATGAAGAAGAGTCAACACTACTTGAGGACTTTACCTCCTCTTCTGGGGGAGCCATTAGTTTGTGTGTTTGGTTCACTGTTGTTTCATCTTAAGCAAAATTATGATCGTGTCACTGTCTTCGTTTGGAGATGAAGTATGGTGAAGGAGATGCATATGAGTGCCAAATGACAAGTGGTAGATTTGTGCTGATTAATTGTATTTGTCAATCTGATGACCATGGAGTGGTAAGTATTTGGTCAAATGTAACTCTGGATGTTTATGTGAGGATCTTTTAAGTCAGTAGCCTTCCCTAGTTTGAGGCCATCTTGTATCATTTCCCTGTAGCATGAAAATTGCTTTTGCACTTTTAAATGCAGATCTGCTACTGATGAATTCAGTTTTGTGTATTTGATTTAATTCAGTTTTGGTTCAGTATCTATTTATCTGACAATATATTTTATCTTCATTATGAAAGTACTTTCTCCTGGATGTAGAATTCTTAGTGGAAAATAACTTCCTTTAGCACTCTGAATATGTCATTTCACAGTCTTCTGATTGAAATGGCTTCAGATGATACACGAGCTATTATTCTATATAACTTTAATCTAACCCAGCTTCCCTTGTACCTCAGTTGGTAAAGAATCTGCCTGCAGTGAAGGAGACCCGGGTTCGAGCCCTGGGTTGGGAAGATCCCCTGGAGAAGGAAATGGCAACTCACTCCAGTATCCTTGCCTGGAAAATCTCATGGACAGAGGAGCCTGGTGGGCTGCAGTCCATGGGGTGCCCAAAGAGTTGGGCACAACTTAATCTAACCCAGGTATCTCCAATGTCTGGGTCCATGGAAAAGTTGTCTTGCACGAAACCAGTCCCTTGTGCCAGAAAGGTTGGAGACTGCTGATATAATTGTTTCCCTGATGGAATGGCTTTTTTTTTTTTTTTTAACCTGCTTTTAAGATTTTCTTTTTGCTTGCTTTTACAAATTTAACTGTAACACTTTTGGGAGCAATTCTATGTTTACTATGTTTCGGTTGAGCATCTCTGACCAATGAATCTGTTTTCTCTATCCAGTTTGGGAAGTTTTCAGCCATTATTTCTTCAAATATATTCCCTCATTTCTCTCTATGGAATTGCAGTTTTTATATGTTGCACCACTTGCCATGTCTCACAGGTTCTAAGATTATTCATTTTTCTTTGAACTTTTTTCTCTTTGTTCTTCAAGTTACCTAATTTCTATTAACATCAATGAATGGATTCATCATTCTGTTTAATCTACTTTTTTTCTTTACTGTTTTTATTTTTATTTAAAAATTACTCATTGCAGTGTAGTTGATTTGTAATATTGTGTTAGTTTCAGGTATACAAGTGTTCAAAGTGACTCAGCTATATATATATATTTTAAGATTATTTTCCATAATAGGTTATTATAAGATATTGAATACAGTTCCCTGTGCTGCACAGTAGATCCTTGTTGCTTATTACTGTTTTTGTTTTAATCTACTATCGATCCCAGATAATGAATTTTTCCATTTGTAAAAATTTTCAGCTTTAGGATTTGTTTTCTGTTGAGATTGCTGTTTACTCATTGATATTACATTTTTACTTAATTCTTTGAACACGTTACTTTAATTTTTGAATATATAAATTATTGCTTTTAAGCCTTTAAATCTGAAATCCAGCATCTTGGCTCACTTGAAGTGGCTCACTTTCTACAGACTACATTTTTCTTAAATATAGATCTCATATTGCTCTTTGCTTGACTAGTGATTTTTGGTTGAAAACTGGACATGACAGATGACATATTGCTGCAATTCTTACCTTATATTTTTCTAAAGACTGGATTTTTTAAAATTTAGTAAGCAGTTAACCTGCCTAGACAGTAACTGCAAACCTTATCTTTCCTGTTGTATATAACAAGTGATGTTCCTGCCGTGTCTTTCTGGCCTTCCACCAGTGCTTTTTCAGCGTGGCTTCATGAATTCTGCACTGTATCTATATAATTTAGTAATCATTCAAGGATGGGCAAGGATGGGCTCACCTTTGTGGTTTCCTTGTCTCTTAGACAAGGAATTTCAGTTTGTTCTTTTGGTCCTGTCCTCCATCTTCTGATACTTTGAGTCGAGGGGGTACACTTCAAATCTGTAAGGCCAGCTTTCTACTGCTAGGGCTCTGTTCAGCTGTTATAAAAGAAGAAAGTATCAGACTCACAGGTAGTGAGTCTATTATAGAAGAGCCCATTCTTCTTTTATCTGTTTGATTTTGGGGGCTCTCCTTCCCCTCTGGGTCACTTGAGATACCCATGATGCATAATTAAAACTGTCAGCCAGGGATTTTGGCAGTTCATAATCAGAATTTGGGTATTCGTCCTTTTGTAGTTCTCTTGTTACTTCGGTTTTTCCTTTAACATTTCACCTGTTTTTATAGCCATGAACTTTGATCTCTGACATTTTGAGCTGGTATGATTGCAGTTTACACTATTTCTGTTTTCCACAATCATTGCTTTGGCGGTTGTTAACTGTCCACAGACCAGAAAACTGCAAACTGAGAATTATCTTGCCCAAATGCAGTTTTTAAAAACTAAATCATCCAATGGCTGCTATCTGCCTTTGGATGCTCTCTAGTGTCTTAATATTTTAAAATTCAGTTAATTTTTTTTTAATGTGGAATAGTTTCTACAATCACCATTACTGGAAGTCTACTGAGTTAGTTATTTTTTAAAAATATGCATACCAGGGTACTCTATAAATTCATTCTCTGTATGGAAAACAGATCATCTTTTATTTACAAATCAACAAATTCTGGCACTGCAAAAGAAGATTCATAGTATAAAACATTTCTAAGTTACTTAGATATATCTCAGAATTAATACTGGTCTTCAATTGAACATTTGAGTCTGATGCTATAGACCTTATAAGAATGCCTACTTTAATACAATAATCTCAATGTGGAGTTTATCAGGAAAATCTACTATTGACCAAGCTCTGCACAAATTCCATTAAAAATAATTAGCCTTTAGATCACTTAGACTGAAGAAAGTAGGGAAAACCCCTAGACCATTCAGGTATGACCTAAATCAAATACCTTACAATTATATAGTGGAAGTGAGAAATACATTCAAAGGATTAGATTTGATAGAGTGCCTTAAGAACTACGGAGGTTCTTAAGGACGGAGGTTCGTGACATTGTACAGGAGAAAGTGATCAAGACCATCTCCAACAAAAAGAAATACAAACAGGCAAAATAGTTATCTGAGGAGACCTTACAATAGCTGAGAAAAGAAGAGAAGCTAAAGGCAAAGGAGAAAAGGAAAAATATACCCCTCTGAATGCAGAGTTTCAAAGAATAGCAAAGAGAGATAAGAAAGCCTTCCTCAGTGATCAATGCAAAGAAATAGAAGAAAACAATAGAATGGGCAAGACTAGAGATCTCTTTAAGAAAATCAGTGATATCAAGTGAATATCTCATGCAAAGATGGGCAAAATAAAGGACAGAAATGGTATGGACCTAACAGAAGCAGAAGATATTAAGAAGAGGTGGCAAGAATACACAGAAGAACTATATAAAAAAGGACTTAATGACCTGGATAACCACAATGGTATGATCATTTATGCAGAGCCAGACATCCTGGAGGGTGATGTCAAGTGGGCCTTAAAAACATTACTATGATAAGCTAGTGGAGGTGATGGAATTCCAGCTGAACTATTTCAAATCCTAAAAGATGACACTATTAAAGTGCTACACTCAATATGCCAGCAAATGTGGAAAACTCAGTAGTGGCTACAGGACTGGAAAAGGTCAGTTTTCATTCCAACCCCAAAAAATGCAATGCCAAAGGGCATTCAAACTACTGCACAACTGTACTCATCTCACATGCTAGCAAAGTAATGCTCAAAATTCTCCAAGCCAGGCTTTAACAGTATGTGTATTGTGAAATTCCACATGTTCAAACTGGATTTAGGAAAGGCAGAGGAACCAGAGATCAAATTGCCAACATCCACTGGATCACCGAAAAAGCAAGAGAGTTCCAGAAAAACATCTATTTCTGCTTTATTGACTATCCCAAAGCCTTTGACTGTGTGGATCAAAACAAACTGTAGAAAATTCTGAAAGAGATGGGAATACCAGACTACCTTACCTCCCTCCTGAGAAGTCTGAATGCAGGTCAAGAAGCACTATTTACAAACAGACATGAACAGTAGACTGGTTCCAAAATGGGAAAGGAGTACATCAAGGCTGTATATTGTCATCATGCTTAGCTAAACATCATGAGAAATGCTGGGCTGGACAAAGCACAAGCTGGAATCAGGATTTCTGGGAGAAATATCAATAACCTCAGATATGCAGATAACACCACCCTTATGGCAGAATTTGAAGAGGAACTAAAGAGCCTCTTGATGAAGGGAAAGAGGAGAGAAAAAAGTTGGCTTAAAACTCAGCATTCGAAAAACTAAAATCATGGCATCTAGTCCCATCACTTCATGGCAGTAGATGGGGAAACAATGGAAACAGTGACAGACTTTATTTTTGGGGGCTCCAAAATCACAGCAAATGATGACTGCAGCCGTGAAATTAAAAGACGCTTGCTCCTTGGAAGGAAAGCTATGACAAACCTAGACAGCATATTAAAAAGCAGAGACATTACTTTGCCAATAAAGGTCCATCTGGTCAAAACTATGGTTTTTCCAGTGGTCATGTATGAATGTGAGAGTTGGATTATAAAGAAATCTGTGTGCCGAAGAATTGATGCTCTTGAACTGTGGTGTTGGAGAAGACTCTTCAGGATCCCATGGACTGCAAAGAGATCAAACCAGTCACTCGTAAAAGAAATCAGTCCTGAATATACATTGGAAGGACTGATGCTGAAGTTGAAACTCCCAATACTTTGGCCACCTGATGTGAAGAACTGACTCACTGGAAAGACCTTGATCCTTGGAAAGATTGAAGGCAGGAGGAGAAGGGGACAACAGAGGATAAGGTGGTTGATGGCATCACCGACTTGATGGACGTGAGTTTGAGTAAGTTCCAGGAGATGGTGATGGGCAGGCAGTCCGTGGGGTTGCAAAGAGTCAGAGATGACTGAATGACTGAACTGAACTGAGATCACTTAGATTTTAGAATATAAAACAATGTATTTATAGGGAGAATCTTTTCTTTTAAAGAGCTGGACTCTTTTTGACTATCACAACAAGAGTATAAGGTATGCTATCCTTTTTAGAAGAATACCATCTTGGTTTCTTTAGACCATATTTTCTATTTGTGTAGAAACTGAGTAACTCTTAGAAAATAGCCTTTAACAGGCAGACAGAACTAGTCATTTATGACAAAGATCTGAATGAACTGGACAAGAAGGCAGATTACTACAGTCAAGACAAATGCTTTTATAATAAGGAAAGTTCTGCATCATTTGAGTATATGCCAAGCTACAACCATCTTAAACCACAGAATTCTCCAGTGCTGCTATTGCTTTATTGTTTAGTTGGTCAGCTGTGTCTGACTGTTTGTGAGCCTGTGGGCTCCAGCATGCCAGAGCTCCCTGTCCTTCACCATCTTCCAGGGTTTGCTCAAGCTCATGTCCTCTGAATCAGTGATCCCATCCAGTCATTTTTTCCTCTCTTGTCCCCTTCTTCTCCTGCCTTCAGTCTTTTCCAGCATCAGGGTCTTTTCTGATGGGCTGGCACTTCTCATCAAGTGGCCAAAGTATTGGAGCTTTAGCTTCAACATCAGTCCTTGCAATGAATTTTCAGGGTTGATTTTCTTTTGGATTGGCCAGTTTGATCTCCTTGCTGTCCAAGGGACTCTCAAGAGTCTTTTCCAGCAACACAGTTTGAAAGCATCAATTCATCGGTGCTCAGTCTTCTTTATGGTTCAATTCGCAAATCCATATAAGACTACTAGAAAAACCATAGCTTTGACTATATGGACCTTTGTTGGCAAAGTAATGCCTCTGTTTATTAATATACTATCTAGATTTGTCATAACTTCTCTTCCTAAAGCTATCCCTTAAGGGTTTTTCAATTTGTAGATGTACAGAACTTGCATAGATCTAGATGTATAGCCTTGTATGGACAGTTGTATTTCATTTTCAACTTACTGCACTCAACATCTTGGTATCATCAACTTGAAGTAATTTTGAAACTACTGGTAAAATATTAATTCCATGCTCCCTTCCACCTAGAAATGATGAAGTCAATTTTGTAACTTACTGTCACTGGAAACAGCACAAGAAATATCTAAAGCCAGGTTAGTTACATGGATTTTAATAATGATCAGACAGCTGTGTTAATTGTAGTATATGTCTCCTGGATTGTTGTAAAACCTGAAATTCCAAGTAACCTCAAATGTTCTAGAGTTCAGAGGTCAGCTTTTCCTTTAAGACTTAAACAAAAATAATCACAGGCCCTATCCTACAGGTTATCAAGAAGTAGAGACATGTCTCCAAATGTTTATGAGGACCCCTGGTAGGGGCATAGAAACAACTGATGACACCAGTCTTAGAATATGACTGCACTCACAGTTCATTAAAGATGATTCAAACAACTATAGGATAGTCTGTACAAAGCTGTCACTGTCTTAGGTATAAAACCAACACAAGTTACTCCTGAGGTATGTCAACTGAAAAAGCAGTGTTCATCTCTCAGTTACAAAAATACAGAGAAATGGTAGTAAATTAAAAATACCTTCTTAATGAGATAATTGCCAAGAAAAAAGGTACTGTACGGTAGGCAGAGAAACAACTCTTAGTAGAGATATAATCTGTCTCCAATGAACATTCAAGAAGCTCAAAGAACTCTGCTTCACATCTCTGGGTAGAGAGGAAACTCAGAGAGAGCAAGGTAAACGTGAAGTAGTCATCTTCCTTACCAAAGAGTATGTTTCAGCCTTTACTTCCAATTTAAATGATTATTTCTATGAAGAAATGTAATAAGTACCACAATACCCTTGCATTTTGGATTCTTGTGGCCTTATATGACAAGTTTGATTCAGAAAATATTTATTGTGGAGAAAGTAGCACAAGGCAAAACATTCATTTGTAGCACAGACTCTGGCAGAGGCAACATGACTCCCTAGCTGGCATCTGAGGGGGCTATCATTTGGGTGCAGTTTTCCGATTGTGGCGGAGAAGGCAATGGCACCCCACTCCAGTACTCTTGCCTGGAAAATCCCATGGACGGAGAGCCTGGTAGGCTGCAGTCCATGGGGTCGGGAAGAGTCGGACACGACTGAGCGACTTCACTTTCACTTTCCGATTGTGGCAAACATTCTAGGCAGGCTTGTTGTGGGATGTAGCTCTGTTATCATTCTTCAACATGAATCTCTAGTTTTCTTCTAGAACATCTCCAGTAAGTTTATATTCTACCTATATTCCACAACAAATTCCTTTATTGAAACTAAAAGGGAAGGAATTCTGTTATTTACAACTGAGAATCCAGCTCATTACACTTGCCATCTCTTAGTATATCACCTGAATCTAATCTGCTACTCATTTATAATCCTGACAAATATTATTGGAAATCATATAACCAAGCTTGTCAAGCTGAGTGACATGTCAGTGTTTCTTTCTTTCAGAAAAAGGGCATAGTTTTTAAATATTACTTTTGCAGCTTTACTCTGAAATCTATTAACACTTTAAAAATAGTTCAGGGAACTGATGGTTAAAGATACACAGAAAAAGCAGTAATTACTTTAATAAAATTGGAGACAGAATAGTGAAATATATACATTAAAATCCTCTAGATCTAAGGGGTAAGGAAGTGTTTATATGAAAGAAAAATTGAAAATATCCAAGCATATTTTCCAGATTCTAAAATTAAAACATAATGTAAAAGTTATTTCTTACAAAGTATATTCTTTTAAAGAGCATTATTATACTGCTTATCACAATCATGGTACTGCCCAGAAGATAAATTATACATAAATTGGGATATACACTATAGGGTCAATATTGATACATTATAGTCTGAAGATTCCAAATCCCCAATACACTGGCATCAGTAGCTCATTGTAAAACTAGCACTGTATAATTACTNAAGAGCATTATTATACTGCTTATCACAATCATGGTACTGCCCAGAAGATAAATTATACATAAATTGGGATATACACTATAGGGTCAATATTGATACATTATAGTCTGAAGATTCCAAATCCCAAATACACTGGCATCAGTAGCTCATTGTAAAACTAGCACTGTATAATTACTAATTTCTGACTGAATGTGGGAAGTAGAGTCAACATGAACAAACAGAGTATGTGGCCAATATTTAACAGTAATTTATTCTATATAAAGTTAATAACGATTAGGCACGAGTACTAGTATTAAGCTGGGCATATATTTCCTTTTCTCCTTTACCTTTTGCTTCTCTTCTTTTCTCAGCTATTTGTAAGGCCTCAGACAACAATTTTTCCTTTTTGAATTTCTTTCTCTTGGGATGGTCTTGATCACTGCCTCCTGTACAATGTCTTGAACCTCCATCCATAGTTCCTCAGGCACTCAGCCTATCAGATCTAATCCCTTAAGCCTATTTCTTACTTCTACTGTATAATCGTAAGGGATTTGATTTCGGTCATAACTGAATGGTCTAGTGGTTTTCCCTACTTTCTTCAATTTAAGTCTGAATCTGGTAAAACAGAGTTCATGATCTGAGCCACAATCAGTTCCTGGTCTTGTTTTCACTGACTGTATAGAGCTTCTCCATCTTTGGCTGCAAATAATATAATCAATCTGGTTTCAGTATTGACCGTCTGGTGTTGTCCATGTTAGAGTCTCCTCTAGTGTTGTTGGAAGAGGGTGTTTGCAATGACCAGTGCATTCTCTTGGCAAAACTCTGTTAGCCTTTGCCCTNATTTGTCACTTCTACTGTATAATCATAAGGGATTTGATTTAGGTCATACCTGAATGATCTAATGGTTTTTCCCTACTTTTCTTCACTTTAAGTCTGAATTTGGCAATAAGGAGTTCATGGCCTGTGCTACAGTCAGCTCCTGTTCTTGTTTTTGCTGACTGTATAAAACTTCTCCAAATTTGGCTGCAGATTATATAATCAATGTGATTTCCATATTGACCATCTGGTGATGTCCATGTGTAGAGTCTTCCCTTGTGTTGTTGGAACCGGGTGTTTGCTATGACCAGTGTGTTCTCTATATGTATAGTATAGGAACTCAGAAATATAGTATTAACTTAGTCCCATATTATTGGATAAACAATTTATTTCCAATTTTACATTAAATAATGTTGAAGTTCTTTATACTTTAATCATTATCTGAGTTTCTGCATTCTTAAGAGAGAGTTCTAAGATGAGACTCATTACATCGGAGTTTATAGATTTTTGAATATCTTGACACTTATTTTCAGATTGGCCTTTGTTTTCACTTAAGCTTCCAATACCTAAAGAGTTAAAAGAGTTAAACTCACTGATCCTGGAAACATTTCACCATTTTTAGTATGCTACCTTGTTAATAAGCAGGTTAGAATTGAACCAGANGTAAAGAATTGATGCTTTTGAACGGTGGTGTTGGAGAAGAGTCTTGAGAGTTCCTTGGACTGCAAGGAGATCCTAAAGGAAATAAGTCCTGAATATTCACTGGAAAGACTGATGCTGAAGCCGAAATTCCCAATACTTTGGCCACCTGTTGCAAATAACTGACTTGTTTGAAAAGACCCTGATGCTGGGAAAGTTGAAGGCAGGAGGAGACGGGGACAATAGAGGATGATTGGATGGCATCACTGACTCTATGAACAAGAGTTTGAGTAAGCTCCGGGAGTTGGTGATGGACAGGGAGGCTGGCGTGCTGCAGTCCATGGGGTTGCAAAGAGTCGGACATGACTGAGTGATTGCACTGAACTGAACTAGTGTTAAAAACAAAAGGGAGGGCTTCCTTGGTGGCTTAGTGGTAAAAAAATCTACTTGTCAGTGAAGAGACANTGAGTAAGCTCCGGGAGTTGGTGATGGACAGGGAGGCTGGCGTGCTGCAGTCCATGGGGTTGCAAAGAGTCGGACATGACTGAGTGATTGCACTGAACTGAACTAGTGTTAAAAACAAAAGGGAGGGCTTCCTTGGTGGCTTAGTGGTAAAAAAATCTACTTGTCAGTGAAGAGACATGAGTTGGATCCCTGATATGGGAAGATCCCACATGCCACAGAGCAACTAAGTTCGTTTGCCATAACTACTGAGACCATGTTCTAGAGCCTGGGAACCACAACTGCTGAGCCCACTTTCTGCAATTACGGAAACTCACATGCCTTTGAGCCCATGCTCTGCAACATGGAAGGTCACTGCAATAAGAAGCTCACTCACCTCATGTAGAGAGTAGACCCTACACACTGCAGCTAGAGAAAGGATGCACAGCAATGAAGACCCAGCATAACCAAAAGTGAATAAGTGAATTTTTTTTCAAAAAGGGAAATCTTTACTGTATAGGATAAATAAAAACTTAATTTACTTTAAGAAAGAAATACAGATTAATAATGATACTGTTGAGACTACAGAAATGCTATAGCCAACTCTGTAGGTTTCATTCTAGGATTTACTTTGTAGACAGTTTTTAACTATTTATTTTGTTTTTATACATAGAAATAAGTACATGAGAATTTTATGAGTTGTTTCCTTTGCTTAATTTTATAAGCACATTTTTTATTTTTACACATTCATATAATTTTATAAGTTTATAATATTCCAAGTTAGCACCCAATGGTTTGAGTTATTCCTATATTCACCATTACCCAAACTGGGTTGTTTTCAGTTTTACGGTAATATAAATAATTATATAACAGACATCTTTGTGCACATGGCTATTTTTCAAATTTAGGATTTGTTCTTTAGAAGACATTCATGGAATAGTAATTAGTGAAATCTCTTGATTAAAATTAGCTAAAATCTTTCAAAAACAAATGTTCCAAATTACACTCCCCTGGAAATACCAGATCTCTTGATTAATAACCCCAAAGAATAAACCAAATCACTGACAGTGACATAAAGTGGTGGAGGGGCAACTGTATCACATTGATTTAATCTGAATTTTGTAATTATTAGTGAAATTGAATTTTTTTTCCAGATATTAACTAGTTGAAGCATCTCTTTCACAAATTACACTTTTTAATCATTTATTGACTGAGGTGATGGTGGTAGTTTAAAAAATTTTTTATGAAGATGAAATTTTCATTTGTAACCTTAGACAAGGTCACAGGTAGATGAGGCAGATGTACGTCCTTGAGCCCAAGTAACAGCTGGAGACATATGTGCTGATTAAACAGAAGTCAGAGCAGCAGCATAGACCAAAGAGATAAAGATGTAAGGAATAAAGAAAGGCCTATGTCCAAAGCTAGTTTATTGGTATTCCTGTGGCTTCATAAAGGCATTAAACTGATTAATATTTTGGGGTGCTTCATCTTGAAGTGGCACTGTAGTGTGATGGAAATGGTGTTACAGTTGAGCAAGAATTCTTCAATATACACAAATCAATCAATGTGATATACCATATTCACAAACTGAAAGATAAAAACCATATGATCATCTCAACAGATGCAGAGAAAAGCCTTTGACAAAATTCAACACCCATTTATGATCAAAACTCTCCAGAAAGTAGGCATAGAAGGAACATACCTCAACTTAATAAAGGCCATATATGACAAAACCACAGCAAACATTACCCTCAATGATGAACAACTGAAAGCATTACCTCTAAATTAGAAATAAGACAAGGGTGCCCACTCTACCACTACTGTTCAACATTGTTTCCAAAGTCCTAGTTAGCTACAGCAATCAGAGAAGAAAAAGAGATAAAAGGAATCCAGGTTGGAGAAGAAGTAAAACCCTCACCATTAGCAGATGACATGATTCTCTACATAGAAAACCTAAGGACGCCACCAGAAAATTACTAGAGCTAATCACAGGGTACAGTCAAGTCACAGGATATAAAATTAATACACAGAAATGCCTTGAATTCCTATACACTAATAATGAAAATTCAGGAAGAGAAATTAAAGAAACAATCCCATTTACCACTGAAACAAAAAGAACACAATATTCAGGAATAAATTTACCTAAAGAGAGAAAAGATCTGTATGCAGAGAAGTGTAAGACACTGACGAAGCAACCAAAGATGATACAAACAGATGGCGAGATACACCATGTTCTTGGATTAGAGAAATCAATAGGGTGAAAATGACTTTACAACCCAAAGCCACCCATAGATTCAATGCAATCCCTATTAAAGTACCGACGATATTTTTCACAGAAGTAGAATAAATGATTTCACAATTTGTATGGAAACACAAAGCATCCCGAATATCCAAAGCAATCTTGAGAAAGAAGAAGGCAACTGGAAGAATCAACCTGCCTGACTTCAGACTGTACTACAAAGCTACAGTCATTGAGACAGCAGGGTACTGGCACAAAGACAGAATTACAGACCAATGGGACAAGATAGAGAGCCAAGAGAGAAATCCATGCTCCCATGGGTACCTTATCTTTGACTAAGGAGGCAAAAATACACAATGGAGAAAAGACAGTCTCTTCAACAAGTGGTGCTGGGAAAATTGGTCAACCATGTGTAAAAGAATGAAATTAGAACATTTCCTACCATCATACACAAAAATAAACTCAAAATGGATTCAAGATCTAAATGTAAGACCAAAAACTATAAACCGCTTAGAGGAGAACAGGCCGAGCACTCTCTGATCACAGCAGGATCCTCTAGACCCACCTCCCAGAGCAATGGAAATAAAAACAAAAATAAGCAAATGGGACCTAATTAAACTTGAAATCTTTTGCACAATGAAGGAAACTATAAGCAAGGTGAAAAGACAACCCTTGGAATGTGAGAAAATAACAGGAAATGAAACAACTGACAAAGAATTAATCTCCAAAATAAACAAGCAGCTTATGCAGCTCAATACCAGAAAAACAAGCAATCCAATCAAAGAGTAGGCAGAAGACCTAAACAGACATTTCTCCAAAGCAGACATAAAGATGGCTAAAAAAACCTATGAAAAAACGCTTATCATTGCTCATTATTAGAGAAATGCAAATGAAAACTACAGTGAGGTATCATCTCACACTGGTCAGAATGGCCAGACCACCATCAAAAAGTCTACAAATAATAAATGCTGGAGAGAGTGTGGAGAAAAGGGAACCCTCCTATACTGTTGGTGGGGATACAAACTGATACAGCCACTATGGAGAACAGTATGGGAGATCTCTTTAAAAATTAGGAGTAAAACTACTATATGGCCCAGCAATCCCACTATTGGGCATATACCCTGAGGAACCATAATTGAAAAAGAAACATGTACCCCAATGTTCATTGCAGCACTATTTACAATAGCTAGGATGCAGCAGCCATCTAGATCTCCACTGACAAATGAATGGATAAGGAAGTTGTAGTACATACACAGAATGGAATATTACTCAGCTATAAAAATGAGTGCATTTCAGATGTAATGAGGTGGATGAACCTAGAGCCTATTACACACAGTGAAGTAAGTCAGAAAGAGAAAAACAAATTTTGTATATTAACACACACACACACACACACACATATATATATGGATTCTAGAAAGATAGTACTGATGATCCTACTTGCAGGGCAGTAAAAGAGACACAGATGTACAAAACAGACTTTTGGTCACAGTTGGGGAAGGAGAGGGTGGGGTGATTTGAGAGAATAGCACTGAAACATAAACATTAGCATATGTAAAACAGCCACTGGGAGTTTGATGTATGATGCAGGGAACCCAAAGCGGGTGCTCTGTGACAACCTAGAGCGGTGGATGGAGAGGGTGGTGTGAGGGGAGTTCAAGAGAGACTGGACATATGTATACCTAAAACTGATTCATGTTGATGTATGGCAAAAACCATCACATTATTGTTAAGTAATTATCCTCTAATTTAAAAATTTTTAAACGCCAATAAAAAAGTGTGAAAGTTGAAAGGCAAAGTCTTATCCTTTAGACAAGGGTCTATATATTATAGATAGCACAAATGGCAGTAGAGTCTATTTCTACAGTCTCAGCATACATTGTGTATGTATTGCAATGTGCTTCTGCACTTCTTTCCATTAGAGGAGTCTATTTTTCTAACACTAGAATTTGTGGTTCGCCACTTAACTTGCTTTGGCCAATGGCTTATTAGCAAGCATCAGCAAACAAATACAGATGGTGGGCATCACTGTATGTTTTTGAGCAGACTAGAGATCTTTCCTTGGAAAAGGCAATGGCACCCCACTCCAGTACTCTTGCCTGGAAAATCCCATGGACAGAGGAGCCTGGTAGGCTGCAGTCCAGGGGGTCGCTAAGAGTCAGACACAACTGAACAATTTCACTTTAACTTTTCACTTTCATGCACTGGAGAAGGAAATGGCAACCCACTCCAGTGTTCTTGCCTGGAGAATCCCAGGGACGGCGGAGCCTAGTGGGCTGCCGTCTATGGGGTCGCACAGAGTCGGACATGACTGAAGCGACTTAGCAGCAGCAGCAGCAGCAGAGATGTTTCCTGGAGGAGGAAATGGCAACCCACTCCAGGATTCTTGCCTGGAGAATCCCATGGACAGAGGAGCCTGGTGGGCTGCAGTCCATGGGGTCGCAGGGAGTAGGGCATGACTGAGCGACTGAGCATAGAGATGTTTAAACTAGTTTTTAAGGCAACTTGGATAGTAGTATACTATAAAGGAGGAGAAAGATTAGAGGCGGGGGGGCCATCAGGAGATATTGGAGATGTAAGTAAAAGGAGTATCTGCAAACAGGCAGTATAGATGGCATTACCTCTGAAGGCAGAGATACAAGTTATTTTAGAGGTAGGATTGATGGGGATTTAGAAATCCATCAGATAGGTGGGGTTAAGGAGAGAAATCAACCCTGAATATTCATCGGGAGGACTGATGCTGAACCTCCAATACTTCAGCCACCTGATGCGAAGAGCTGACTCATTGGAAAAGACTCTGATGCTGGGAAAGATTGAAAGCAAAAGGAAAAAGAGGTGGCAGAGGATGAGAAGGTTAGATAGCACCACTGGCTCATGGATATGCATTTGAACAACTCCGAGAGAGCAAATGTGTGGAGGACAGAGGAGCCTGGTCCATGGGGTTGCAAAGAGTTGGACACGACTTAGCAACTGAACAACAACAAGGAGAGAACTGAGTCCAAGGCAACATCAGTTTCTTAACAATGGTATGTACTGGCAGAGTAGTGCTGCAGGACTGAGATGCCAGCAGGTCATTCATCTGGAGATAAACAGTAGGCACTGAAGATGATGCTATGGACACATAACAGCCCCAAGGTACACACTTCCTCATTTTCCAGCTGGCTTGCTTGATTTTGCTATGTGCCTGCTTGGTTATTTTATTCTAGGATTCAAACATTCAAAGGACATTTGTGGGAAAAGAAGCCGTCATTATAATTCCAATTTACACTTTAATTTTTTCTATGGTTTTGATATTAGGGCTAATCTATTTTCTTCATTACTGTGTAATATTAGCCTAATAATTATATGGCACAATAGAATAAATAAAATTTATGCCATAGAACTTATTATTCATTGACTACCTATGGGAAAGGAAAGACAAGTAAACAGTAATGATCACAGTTAGGGTAGTCAGATTTAACAAAAGTATAGGACATCAATTAAAAGTGAACTTCAGATAAAAAGTCACATAATTAGTCTACCTATGATAAGTAATTATTCTGTCACATAGAATATTTGGTGCATACTTATTAATCTCTTTTTTTAAATCTGAAATTGAAATTTAACTGAGAGATCTGCATTTCATTTGGTAGTGCTACCTGAGATGTCTTTTATGGACCATTTCTCTCTGAAATGCTGGTGCATATTAAGTGGAAAAAGTGTTCTATGGACTAAAAATTAGGAAAATGCTGGAAAAAGGAAGATGAAATAGAGTTCCTTTCTTTCAGGACTTCTCAGAACTTTAAATAAACTATTACACATAGTAAGTCTCCTAAAGCAAGATAGTATTCAGCATTTCCACCTTTTATTTGACCAGATGTTTTCTTGATGTTTTGCAGACACTGTATGGAGGATAGCTGTTAGCCTATTTGTGTCTCCACCAGTGTAAGTAATAGGTGGTGTGATGTGGTTAACATGACAAAGGATACAGATATTTAAACTCTATATTCAAGTCCCAGGCCCATCAATCACTGGATGTTTGAAATGGAGCATATCGTCAAACTTGTCTGAGTGGCACCTCCTCCTCTAGAGATACCAAAACACCGAATTCAAGAGGAGTCTTCTGAGGTTTGGAAGACACAGCACATGAGAGAGCACTTTGCATACTGAGAAGCCCAATACGGATGCCCAAAACATTACAGCAAGAGGAGAGAAATAAAACAAAGGATCAGACCCAAGAGGGAACTTCCCACCAGGGCCTTGAGCTTCCCATTTGTCAGTGCACCTGTCCCCGGGGTCTCCTGGCCATAAGATGCTGTCTGGTTTACTGCATTTTACTCAGCCAACAGAGCTTTGTCAACACCTGCTACTGGAAAATCCCAGGGACGGGGGAGCCTGGTGGGCTGCCGTCTCTGGAGTCGCACAGAGTTGGACATGACTGAAGCGACTTAGCAGCAGCAGCAGCTACTACAGGGTGTTTGCAGATTGTGCTGTTTGGAAGGAGCTTCCATCTCATGATTGTGACTGAAAGTTGTTATCTGGTACTGAGTTCACGCATTTCTGTTCCTGAACCTGTAGCTGCATTTAGGAGGATTGATAAGAACACAAAGGAAGCAGCCTCTCTGATTCTCTGAAAGTCATTTTAATTTACCTGTTTCCATTAATTATTTATTTCAGTTGCCTGCTCATCATTGTCATAACAACCGTAGTTCTTTCTGTGCAAAACTCAAAACAGAATTTTGAGGGATGGGCAGCTTCTTATAAGCAGCTGGAAACTGATGGGAAATAAAAAGAGAGATAAAGCAGAGTCACGGGAGACAGAGGGGCTTACTTGAATATGAGGGATCCTTATGAAAATATTTTCACTAATAAATTGTTATTTGTAATGGTTCTTCAAACCTAATATTGGTAAATCAGCTATTTGTTCATGGTTTTTAGGAAATATTTAGAACCAGACAGAAATATTAACAAAGATTGTTCATAATATGTTTGTTGGAAGTGAGTATTCTTTTGTTGGAATGCACTTGAATCATCCATTTTGGTTTTATTGAACTTTGAATAAAGTCTTTTTCTAGTTTCCAGTATCCAGTTTCTAGTTTCTATCTTGCCCTCAAGGTTAGTGATAGCAGTATATATGTGTGTACATTTTGAAGATTTTATGTCATTAACCAATACCAAATCAGGAAAGAGACAAGACAACACTGATTCCCAAGTACATTTCTAAAGAGAAATGTGGGGATTTCAGGTTTCTTTTGATTATTAAGGTTTATATGGCTTATTTCTGAAAACTTTTCACATGGTAACTACACTGCCCTCCCATCATTTAGTTCTGACTCCCAGATGATTTGAGACTCTGTGAAGGTTCCATTGTCTGTGAAATGATTTCTAATGGTGATACTCAGGGGGAGTTTTTTCTTCTGAATGCTATTAGTGACCTAACAGAAAAGGGCGTGATTTAACTTGCCAGCTAAATGCGTAACTGTAGCTGCATAGAACAAATCAAGAGAGCATTTGCTACAAGCTAGCATCCATGTGACCTTTAACATTTTAGTGATATATGGGTGCTGTGAACATAACTGAACTACAACCGAGAGAAAAGAATCTATCCTCTCTCTTCAAGGCATCAGATTCCTACGAGCATTATCTCACCCAATTTGTTAACAGTAAGAGTTTATTACAGTAAGAACTTGCAAAAGGATGATAGACTGAAAGAGTTTTAATGTATTCTGCCAAAGGGAAATTTACCATCTGGCTGTCTTCATGAATCACATATGCCGAGAATAATATTTTAGAAGATACTGACAACAAGACACAGTAATTTGTAAATGAATATTACTGATGCTGCCCTTTTTAAAGCAATCTGTGGAATAAATCAGAATACAACAACTACAGGATTACAAGTCAAAGACTTGAAACAGGAGAATAATGAAGTATATTACTGTTTTTCTGTAATTGTAATAAAGATCCCAAATCTTTAAAATGTAATTACTTTGATGCAAATTTCACTGTTTCCATATGCATCCTCTCAATGTGCTCCACAAAATAGGTAGGATAGGAAAGTATATCATGAAGCCAAGACTACAAAAAAAGTCTTACTGGCAAACAGTGTCAGGCAATTAAAGACCACAGAAATATGTCATTTGTCTGATTTCTCAGAAAGTGTTGCCTATAGCACAAATCTTGAAAGTGTTATTAATGGAAGACTTCAATTTTCAATACATATAGCTAGATCTAAAGACATGATTTTAACTTTTAGAAAAAGTAAAACACAATTTAAAATTGTGGAAACTCAGTTAGGAATTTGGGGATAAGCAAATATTTTCTAGCAGTAGCCTGACAATATTCCTACTTTCAGTTCAGTCGCTCAGTCGTGTCCGACTCTTTGCAACCCCATGAATTGCAGCAGGCCAGGCCTCCCTGTCCATCACCAACTCCCGGAGTTCACTCAGACTCACATCCATCGAGTCGGTGATGCCATCCAGCCATCTCATCCTCTGTCGTCCCCTTCTCCTCCTGCCCCCAATCCCTCCCAGCATCAGTCTTTCCCAATGAGTCAGCTCTTCCCGTGAGGTGGCCAAAATATTGGAGTTTCAGCTTTAGCATCAGTCCTTCCAAAGAACACCCAGGACTGATCTCCTTTAGAATGGACTGGTTGGATCTCCTTGTAGTCCAAGGGAATCTCAAGAGTCTTCTCCAACACCACACTTCAAAAGCATCAATTCTTTGGCACTCAGCTTTCTTCACAGTCCAACTCTCACATCTATACATGACTACTGGAAAAACCATAGCCTTGACTAGACGGACCTTTGTTGGCAAAGTAACGTCTCTGCTTTTCAATATGCTATCTAGGTTGGTCATAACTTCCTTTTAGAGATCGTAAATTTTAAATGAAAATTATTCATAGCTGATGAAAACTAAGAAATACAAATGCTTTTTCTTAAAAATTTGTTTGGAAAGTGTATTAAAGAAACGTAAGAAGAGTCTCATAGACAGTGACAATTCTTCTATCATAAATCGGATGATTTAAACCTGATTATATGTGGGCTGAGAATCTAAATTTTAAATGCCTTTCTCTTCTCCGTGTCAGTGATGGTTCTAATATTGCTGTACTATCCTATTGGTTGGTAAAGGATCATAAAGAAGTTTTTCTAATGATGGAGGGATTACAAGAAGGTCAAGTCTGTGGTCAGTGAGTAGGAGGACCATGACAACTGCCACTTTTCAAAACAAGAAGTATATATCTTACTTCTCTAAAAATTAAGTGGAAACTTTCTGCAAAGGAAAAGATACATTCTGGCAATATTTCTGCATATTTTTTCTTTTATTTCATTTTTCCATAAGGCTAAGTTGTTGTTGTTGTTTTTCAAAGAATTGCAGTGTATTAGCTAGATATATTTACCTTGTGAATCTGGCAAAGTCCTGTAGTTTCATAATGATCACTATAATATATAGTAGAATATATGGTATATATTTATCATATACTTTATATAATTGTAACTTCTTTCTGAATATATACATTTGCATGACAATTAAGTGGCACTTTGGCAGCTATTTTCTCTTTTTTTAGTCTCCTTAGGTATAATCTCAAGGGACAAAAAAAGTACATTCTCATTCACCTCTATTTTTTTTTTTCCACAAACTTTAAGAAGGAAAGATAGTTAATAGCACCTGGATAAGAAATTGAATCAGTATGAACACCAAGCTGTTAGAAATTCCAAAAGATGTCAAAGGACCTGTGGATGACTTTTGCTTTTTTCTGAGATTTAAGAAATACTACATGAATGTTTGGGCTTCCCTGGTGGCACAGTGGTAAAGCATCCACTTGCCAATGCAAGAGATTTGGGACCCATCTCTGGGTTGGGAAGATCCCCTAGCGGAGGAAATGGCAACCTACTCCAGTATTCTTGCCTGGAAAATTTCATGGACAGAGGAGCCTGCGAGGCAACAGTCCATGGGATCACAGTCGGACACGACTCTACATGCAGGCACAAGAATGTTTTGGAAATAATTCAGGGGGGGAAAAAAACACTGGTGGAGGTTGGGAAGCACTGTGCTCAGTGAAGAGTGCAATTCTCAAATTACTATCTGAGAGGATAATTTAAAAAGAATTATAGCGGGACTTCCCCAGTGGTCCAGTGGCTAACTCTGTGCTTCCAATGTAGGGCCAGGTGCTGAGTTTAATCCCTGGTCAGGGAACTAGATTCCACATGCTCCAACTAAAGATTCCACATACTGCAAGAAAGATCTAAGATTCTGCATGCTGCAACTAAGACTTGGTGCAGCCAAATAAAAACATATATATATATTTTTTTTTAACTGCAGAAATAGAGCTGTAGGCAGAAGAAATTTGAATATTTACTAACCATTTTCATTTTATTTCCAGCAAGTGTGGAAATATAGCCAAAAAACACATGTAGGAACAGGTTTCTCAAACACATGAGTTGTAGACTAAGTCCTCAGCCTGGTGAATTATTTGTTCTTATCTAAATTGGAAATGATGAGGAGTAAAGATTATACTTATGACAAACCAAGATAGCATATTCAAAAGCAGAGACATTACTTTGCCAACAAAGGTCCATCTAGTCAAGGCTATGATTTTTCCAGTGGTCATGTATGGATGTGAGAGCTGGACTGTGAAGAAAGCTGAACACTGAAGACTTGATGCTTTTGAACTGTGGTGTTGGAGAAGACTCTTGAGAGCCCCTTGGACTGCAAGGAGATCCAACCAGTCCATTCTAAAGGAGATCAGTCCTGGGTGTTCTTTGGAAGGACTGATGCTAAAGCTGAAACTCCAATACTTTGGCCACCTCATGCGAAAAGTTGACTCATTGGGAAAGACTCTGATGCTGGGAGGGATTGGGGGCAGGAGGAAAAGGGGACGACAGAGGATGAGATGGCTGGACGGCATCACTGACTCGATGGACATGAGTTTGTGTGAACTCCGGGAATTGGTGATGGACAGGGAAGCCTGGCGTGCTGCAATTCATGGGGTCGCAAGTAGTCGGGTCGGACACGACTAAACAATTGAACTGAACTGAATTTTTATACAGAAGAAACACTATTAATATGGCATGATAAGTATATGAAGAAAAAGTGAAGAAAGAACAATGTAAAAACAACTGGGACCTAGTGTGTTGGTAAGTTACAAGCTATTTATGATTTTTAACACTAGAAGAGATGACAAGTGGTTCTATTTTAAGCCTTAAAAATATGTGTAACAGTTTCAGGGTAATAAGACTGGATTTTTCTTTAAGTCCATGTAATAATAAACTGCTTTAACCAACAGTACCATAGAACATAATATTTAAAGTTTAGAGTTAGGCATAAAGTTGTATTTTGATGAAACCATAATAAAACTTGAAGGAAATTTATGTGAATATTTGATTATTTTTATGACCTGGAGGGTGGAAAAGGCTATATGTATACACAAAGAAGAAACCCCCCAAAGAAAATACAAGTGATTTGGCAACACAGAAATCTCTTACATATCAGAAGATGCCGTTAAGTAAACTTAAATGCAAATAACTAACTGGGAGAGGGGGAGAATATAAAAATACAAGCTCATGATGAGCTTCACTGATCCAACCTGGTTTATTTGTTTATAAACACTCCTTATAAGAAGTTTGGTAGGAAAAGAAGTTGACATCATAGAGTAAGTCATATCCACCTGATTATTTGACTAATGACCTTCTTCCCTGCAGCTAGAATCACATGTGACACAAACATTTTTACACTGAGCCCATCATTCCTATAACCAATTCTCAATTTTGTTCTCTCTGGCTATTTATCTGAGCCATTAGCTACTGCCAATGATGTATCCCTTAAATGTTGACAGTTTGTTTTCATTTTCATCTAGTTTAAGATATTTTCTAATTTCTCTTGTGATTTCTTTTTTAACTCATGAGTTATTCAGAAATGTATTATTTAACACTCAATTACTTTGCAATTTCCCAAATGTCTTTCTGTTGTTGATTCCTAATTTAATTCGATTATGGTTGGAAAGCATAGTTTGTATGATTTAAACTGTTTTAAATTTACTGATACTTTTCTTTCTTTTTAATAATAGCTTAGCACACAGTTTATCTATCCCAGAGAATATTCCATATGTACTTGAAAAGAAGGTGTATTGTACTGTTTCAGACATGTTAGCAGTAAGGTCAACCAATTTATAAAGATTAAAGTGTCTTTTATAAATAGCATATAGTTGGATCTGTTGATTTTTAATCCAGTCTACAATCTTTGCCCTTTTTCTTTTGGTTATACCACATGGCTTGTGGGATCATAGTTTACTGACCAGGGACTGCAACTGCATCCTCAGCAATAAAAGCCTGGAGTGCTAAACAATGGACCATCAGGGAATTTCCTAATTTCTGCCTTTTCATTGAAGTGTTTAGTCCATTCAAATTTATTATAATTATTTGATGTGGCTGGATTTGTACCTACAATCTTACTGTTGTTTTCTACACATTTCATGTCTTTTGTTTCTCAGTTCCTTCTTTATACCTCAGTTAATCAATTTTTAAAAATAATTTATTTATTTATGACTTTGCTGGATCTCCGTTGCTGTGTGCTGGCTTTCTCTAATTTTAGAGATGGGAGGGGCTACTATTTGCTGTGCTGAGCAGGATTCTCACTGCAGTGGCTTCTCCTGTTGCAGAGCACGGGCTCTAGGTACCTGGGCTTCAGTAGCTATGGCACCTGGGCTTAACAGTTGTAGCGCATAGGCTTAGCTGCTTCAAGGAATGTGGAATCTTCCCAAACCAGGGCTCAAACTCGCATCCCTTGCATTGGCAGTCAGATTCCTAACCATTCGACCATTAGGGAAGACCCCAAATATTTTTTATTAGGCTATTTTACTTCTTCTGTGACTTTTTTTAGCGATAATTTTTGTGTTATTTGTGTGTGTGTGTGTCTATGGTTACTCTTGGGCTTCTCAGATGGAGTAGTGGTAAAGAACCCGCCTGCCAATGCAGGAGACACAGGAGTTGCAGGTTCAATCCCTGGGTTAGGAAGATCCCCTGGAGGAGGAAATGGCAACCCTCTCCAGTATTCTTGCCTGGAAAACTGCACAGAGGAGCCTGGAGGTTATAGTCCATACAGCTGCAAAGAGTTGACACAACTAAGCTATGGAGCACGTAAATATATATAACATATAGATAGGCATTAACATATGTGATTCTATCTTTGTACAACCTACTTTTGGTTAGTTCAAATAATTATACTTAGTAAATATTCTTAGTTATTAAGTAAATACTGTAAACTTATTCCAATACAGTTCCATTTTTTCTCACCTTTGTGTTATTACTCTCAAGCACATTATATTTCTACATTTTATAAGCTGAAGAATATAGTCTTACACTTAAAAAACACTGATCCATATATTTACCATTTCTGGGGTTCTTCTGAGTTACCATGTGATGTTATTTCCTTTCAGTCTGAAGGTCTTCTTTGTAAGAAAGATCATTTCCTCTCAGTCTACAGGTCTTTTCTCAGACGAAAGATTAATTATCAATGAATTCTCTTAGATTTTGTCTACTGGGGATGTCTTAATTTCACTTTCATTTCTAAAGGATAATTTTACTGGACAGAATTCTTCGTTGACACTGTGCTTTCTTTCATTTTGAATATGCTATCTCTCTTGTGACTTCCATTGTTTCCTATGAGAAGTCACCTGTTAATTGTATTGTTTCATGGGAATGAAAATGTGATGCACTATTTTTGTCTTGCTGCTTTCAACATTTTCTCTTTTCTTTCAACAGTCTGGCAAAATATGTCTGTGTTTAGGTATCTATTTATTGTTCTTGAGATTCAGTGGATTCTAGGATCTGTTTTTTTGTTTTTTAGCAAACTAGGGAAGTTCTCAGCCACTATTTATTCAAATATATTTTCAAAACTTCTTTTTTCTTCTCTTGCTTGGATTTTTATGTACGTTGGAATGTCTGATAATGTCCCCCATATCTGAGAATGTTTATTTTTGTCTCTTAAAATTGAATGATTCCTATTGATTTATCTTCAAGGTCACTTATTCCTTCTTCTGCCATCTCAACTCTGTTATGAAACTCACTTAATTTTTTATTTCAATTATTATATTTTTCAAATACTGAATTTTTATGAGGTTCTTTTAATTCTTTCCTCTAATAATTTTTTTTGAGGGGGCAGATTTTTAGTCTAAAGTCAATGGAAAGCTGCCGATGGACCTTAAGTAGGATAGTGACATGATCCAACTCACAGATTCTACCATCTTCCCTCTTCCTTTTTTTCTCTACTGGGCAAGGAATATATTTCCAGCTTCTATAGCATCTGTCTTCTTGTAGGGAGTTTATGGTTCTTTTTGTAGTTTCAATTTATTGAGATAACTCATTCATTGAATTATTGCCATTATATTTAATTCTTTGAACATATTTATAATAGCTAGATTGGAGTATATGTCATATTGCTGATAATTTTATAATCTGGGCCCTCTCAAAGTCCATTTCCATTGACTCCCTGTGCCCAGTCCCAGGTATAGATTATATCTTATTTCTTTCCACGTCTAGCAATTTTGGGTTGAAAAGTGGACATTTTAGATAATATACTGTAGCCACTCTGAGGTTTTTTTGGAAAGGGGAGGGCTTGTTGGTTATTTTTAGTAATGTGCCTGAACATAAACCACAGAATGTGTCTCTCCTGTATCATTCATCTGCTTATGTCTTTTCAGTGTTTATATTTTTTTGTTACAGTCTGACTTTCAGGAAGTCATCACTGTGTCAACATAATTTAGTGGTTAGGCCACTAATTTGGGCAGAGTCGTGCCTGGGTAGCTCAGTTGGTAAAGAGTCTGCCTACAATTCAGGAGACCCCAGTTCAATTTCTTGGTTGGGAAGCTCCCCTGGAGAAGGGATGGGCTATTCACTTCAGTATTCTTGAGCTTCCACAAGAATAGTGGCTCAGATAGTAGAGAATTTGCTTGCAATGTGAGAGAACTGGATTTGATCCCTGGGTTGGGAAGATCCCCTGGAGGAGGGCAACCCACTCAGGTATTCTTCTAGAGAATCCCCATGGACAGAGAAGCCTGGCGGGCTACAGTCCATGAAGTTGCAAAGAGTCGTAAATGACTGAGCAACTAAGCCCAGATGTTCGTGTATCTCAAGGTCATAATGCTTCTATTCTGTATTGAAGTGATCTTTGTGTGCACTGGGGGATACTTTAAACTTTGCAGTCAGTTCTCAACTCCCTCTTTCCTAGAACTTTTTGCCATGCATTGCTATATCCCAGTGGCCATGCATTGCCATATCCCAGCAGCCCCTGGATTTCTGGAGAGTTTATATCAGGTTATCTATGCATGGCTCTCTTATTTCTAGGATCTCCCTGTTAAATTTTCTGACTAGTCAACCATCCATCTCAACTGGAATGCAATCTTGATTTAGCAAAACCATAATGTTTCTCCTGTTCATTTCCATTCTATACCACCACTTTTAGCTGAAAAAATCATGATATTTTCACCTTTTACTTTAAATCTAGTCCAGACCTCTCTGTAAACAAAGTTTCCTACCCCGGGCTGGTCATGTTGCATTCTTGCCAACTGAGTCAGTCACAGAAGACACTATATGACTCCATTCATACAAAAGTTCAGAATAGGGAACCTAATAGAGATATAAAGTAGATTAATGGTTGCTTAGGGCTGAGAGGAGACTGGAATATGGAGAGGTGGTGTGGGGTGATAGTTGAAAGGTAGAGTTTCTTTTCTGAGGTGATAAAAATATTGAAAAATTGTGGTGATAGTTATACATTTCTATGAGCATACTAAAAATTACTGCTCAATTTAAATGTGTGAATTCTCTGATATGTAAATTATATCTCCATAAAGACGTTAAAAATAAAAAGGATGAACACAGAGTTGTGGCCAAGAGCTATATAAGACAAAAATATCATGATCAGAATACAGACCCCAAAGAGGTAGGGAAGAATTTTGCATAATCCAAATAACGGCTGTAAGAAATTATCAGCAAACTGAATGGAAGTGTAGAATTCTCTTAACAGAGACCAAGTGCTAAAATTAAGAGATTATAAGTGAAGGAAGGAAAGAATGAATTATGAAATAGTCTAAAAATTCAGGAGACAGAGGTTATTAAATTCAATTCAAGTTGTGTGGTATAGCGTTGAGATCTCCTGTTGGCACAATGAGTTTTAAAAACAGTTCACTGAATTCCTATGACTCTGATAAAAGCATCCTAAACTTAATTCTTGATCCCATGTTTCAGTCTTAAATCTCTTACTGTTGAGTAACCATAACTAACCTTCTCCATGTTCTATGTAAAAATCTGTTTCCTTAATAAAATGAACTTTCATACAGGGAAGCTAAGTGTAAAGAGGATATAGTCTGACATCTTTGTATTAAAGTAAAAAGAATCTGGGTAATCATAATTCGAAGATGTTTTAAAAGTCTCATCCACTTGAAACAAAAAGGTGTAAGAGAATTTTATGAAGCATATAAATAGTATTAGAATGTTCAAGACAACTTGAAATTTTTATTTGTAAATTTAGCTTATTTTTAGAAGAGGAAGATTTACTTCAGTTACAACTTTGTCTTGTCAGATATTTGCTATACTTAAAAAGAAACTGTTGGCTGCACTCACCCTCTGCGGTGGTCCATACTGTGTGTGTGGAGTGTGCCTCTCTCTGAATCTGAATAAATCCACAAGTTACCTAAAAAAAAAAAAAAGAAAAGAAAAGAAACTGTTTGTACACTTTAAAATATTTAACTAACTTAATTAAGTTCATAAATGGGCTATTTGATTTAATCAAACATTGGTCTATCAAATTTGATTTAATCAAACATTAATCAAAGAATCAATGGAAACAATTTTATACATGTTTATATATATAATTTTTACATTTCATCACATAAAAACTAGTGTGAATTGTAGACTAAGACATTTAGTCTTTAGTCTACATTTAGTCTTTAGTCTTTAGAGTAGGATTCAGCCAAGGTGAATATGTGGCTAAATTAAGAGTTTTTCTTTCAATGATAGGGACCAAAAAGACAGAGTATCTATGGAGCAGGTTTTGATGCATAGAGGGCAGGAGGGGAATGTATAACATTAATACAGTTGCAATAGCAGCAGTGATATGAATAAATAAGAAAGATCACTAGTTACAGATGAGCTTATAATTACGGCTGAATGTCCATACATTCCATTAGTGGAACTGGAGGAGCTGCAGAGAGCATGGAGATTTCCATATTGCAGCTAGTATTTCAGTAATGATCCAGCAGAAAATTATCAACTAAGATATCAGGAAGAGGCCATAGAGAAAGGTAACTCAACAAGAAAAAGGAGAAGATTAAGACTAGGATAAATATTACCTGAACTACTTACTCATGCTAAGAGCTATACCAATGTGCTGGGAAGGGAGTTAAATCTAATTTCACTATCCCTCCATATCACACATACTTGTAGTATAACTGTACATGATTCATAGTAAGTTCTTCTTATTATTTTATTAGGCCTTTAAGGGTCAATATTAAAGAAAAACTTTGAATACCAGGGATATAACACCCTTTTGTGACCGGACAGAGCTTAAAGACACATATGGAATTTCTTCTCTACTAGAAGGAGAAGAAGGGGACAACAGAGGATGAGATGGCTGGATGGTATCACTGACTTGACGGACATGAGTCTGAGTGAACTCTGGGAGTTGGTAATGAACAGGGAGGCCTGGCGTGCTGCAATTCATGGGGTCACAAAGAACCGGACATGACTGAGTGACTGGACTGAACTGAACTGAACTGATTAGGATGAATCAGAGGAGTAGCTTTATAATCTCGATGAAATGAGATTTCACTTCAATCCCAATGAAATGTTGGGGTATGGGATTTCAGAGTCTTTTAAAAAACTATTTAGGGTGTGCTGAAGAACACTGTCACCAATGTTTTGAACCTTGAGACTAGAAAGGCAAGGATGAGGATGTTAAAGCATATGAGGTTGCCTAGAACTCAGTTTTAAGAACTTGGGCAAATCAACTGATTTCTCTATTTCTCAGAGTCTGTATCTGCAAACTAGCAGCAATATTTTTGCCTGCTTAATGAGATTATTTTAATGATCAAATGGTCTAAAGCTTTTTGAGTAAAATGTTTACATAGTGTAAATGCTAGAAAAAGATTAATTATCATTAATGTAAGAAAACAAAATTATGCATTAATAAATGTTTGAGGATTATTATCATCATTGTATGTGTGATTTTGTATGGCTTTTTCATTCATCTTATATAATTTTCATGTTATTGTCCCTTCCTATTCTCAAAGGTATAAAAAGGAACACATTAGAATGCTAAGGAACTGACCTAAAGTATTGACTCAACAATAAAGTATTTGCTTCCAGAGGAGGTTAAGGCAGGGGAAAGGTATTCAAAAGTCATCTTTCAGTTGAAAAGAGCACCATTCAAAATCCTTTAGATACAGTATATACTACAGTTCAGCATCCTGCCATACCTAATCCCGACCATATCCCAAATTTTTAGGCAGCATTACTGAATACAAGCATTTCAATCCTTGTTATACACTTCCTAGTTATGTGGCTGGTATAGATTGAATTGCATCTCCTCAAAAGAGATATGCTGAAGTCCTAACCCTCAGTTCCTCAAAGTATGACCTAATTTGGAAACTTGTTCATTACAGATGTAGTTAGTTCAATGAGTAGTGCAGTAGCTGGGCTACCAATCCAAAATGACTATTTTTCCTATAGGAAGACAGCCATGTGAAGACCCAGAGATACCCAAGGAGAAGGCTATGTGGTAGTATTGGGTTGAAAGAAGGACTGACGTGATGCATCTACAAACTGAGGAGCCCTGGGGTTACC
The DNA here is from genome assembly GCA_006410615.1 of Neotragus moschatus. Lineage (NCBI taxonomy): Eukaryota > Metazoa > Chordata > Mammalia > Artiodactyla > Bovidae > Neotragus > Neotragus moschatus. The sequence goes on from SJYA01000748.1 coordinate 1,451,820, forward strand.
AGGAGCTAGGAAGACAAAGAAGAATTCTTTTATAGGCTTCAGATGAAGCATGGCTCTCCTGACACCCTGTTCAGACTTTCAACCTCAAGAATTGTGTGACAATACATTTCTTAGCACCACTAAGCTTGTGATACTTTGGTACAACAACTCTAGGAAACTGATCAAGTGATCTTTTTTTAAAAAAATAATTTTATTTATTTACTTATTTACTCTTGGCTGTGGTGGGTCTTCATTGCTGCACTGACTTTTCTCTAGTTATGGTGAGCAGGGGCTATTCTCTAGTTAACAGTGTGAGGCTTCTCATTCCAGTGGCTTCTCTTGTTGCGGGGCATGGGTTCTAGAGCACAGGCTCCACAGTTGCTGTGCACCGGCTTAACTGTTCCATGGAATATAGGGTCTTCCCAGACAGGGGACTGAACCCACGTCCACTACCTTGGTAGGTGGATTCTTTACCACTGAGCCACCAGGCAAGCCCTAATACAGCGATCTTGATCAACTTAGTTACTTCTCTGTGCCTCAGTTTTCTAACCTTTAAAATAGGAATAACTAGTCTACCTACCTCATAGGGTTGAAGTAACCCATGCAAACACTCAAATACAACATGTTCGTTATTTTTCTAAAACTGGGTGTTTAGTGGTTCTTGGCCTACAAAAAAAAAAATCAACATGAAGGTGCAAATATACTTTTGAGTACACATTTGATACCCAGACTTAAAAGCTGGTGAAAAACAATATTCATGATAATAATACAGTAAAATTCTGTGACCACGTGAATTACAATTTTATGCAACTGATGATTGGCTTTCATTCTCTGCCCAGCTTGCTTTTGCAAATTGGGTTTGATAAGCAGGCAATTCCATCTTGGGAAATGGCAGGAAAAGGAGACCACAGCCCTCCAACACTGTCGTTATTTTTTTTGTCCAATCTCCCTAATCAAACAAATGAGTCAGGCACCAGTCATTGGGGGGATTCTTGGAATGATGCTTGAATCCTGGAAGTCCCAGGCAGTCAGAGAAGCCAGAATTGTTCAGATTGATATTAAAGCCAGATTAGACAACTGCCGCCAGGTTAATGGCACAAAATTATACCTGAGACCAGGACACTGCTGACTCACACTGCTGAACTACAACTCTGATCTGGCTGTGTGGGCAGACTTGCCACTTATTCCCTTGAAATAATGCAACTCTGAATTTTATACAACTTGAATGTTTGGACTCCTCTTGGCATTTACTATTTAGCAAAATCCATCAGTTTATTAAAAGCCTTGAATAGATGTTTGCAGAGTATCAATCACTTTATCAAATGAGTATTTGGAAACATCTCGTGTGAGTCATTTAGTTGATAGGTTTCTACTTTGAAACAGAAGCCAATTACGCAGCTTAGAGATGTGAACATACCTGTGCCTCTGCGGCTCTCTAAACATCAACAGATACGCACACTGCACTCAAAGTGAGAAAGACTGACACAGGACATTTTTTCCCTCCAAGGAAAATGGAATGCAAATAAATGGTCCATTAACACACAGATTAGCGTTTCTGATTCATGCCGTTTCACTCTGAGATATATGATAGATTTCCTTCTCCTCCCCCAACTTACCTGGATGGTTGGACATAACAAGGACCTAGGCTTAAAGGGAGATGTTTGACTTGGAATTTAATTCTTAAGGAACAAATTAGCCAGATTACACATTTCTAAAATAAGACAAATTAAGAGTGACTTGGATCTCCAGCCAAGTGGCAGAATTAGAGGAGGAATAAATAAGTGACCAGGCTATTCTAGTTTCTAGAAGCAGAGACCATAAATGATTAGGTGAAGATTATCTAACAAGGCCTCTATCCTCCTAATGCTACCAGATTCCTTTTCTCAGTCAGTCTCTCAGTTGTGTCTGACTCTTTGCGACCCCATGAATCGCAGCACGCCAGGCCTCCCTGTCCATTATCATCTCCCGGAGTTCACTCAAACTCAAGTCCATCGAGTCGGTGATGCCATCCAGCCATCTCATCCTCTGTCAAACCCTTCTCCTCCTGCCCCCAGTCCCTCCCAGCATCAGAGTCTTTTCCAATGAGTCAACTCTTCTCATGAGGTGGCCAAAGTACTGGAGTTTCAGCTTTAGCATCATTCCTTTCAAAGAACACTGAAGGCTGATCGCCTTTAGAATGGACTGGTTGGATCTCCTTGCAGTCCAAGGGAATCTCAAGAGTCTTCTCCAGCACCACAGTTCAAAAGCATCAATTCTTTGGCGCTCAGCTTTCTTCACAGTCCATTATTTTCTAGAGACGTAGAAATTGTAGGCACTTAGCACATATTTAAGAGCTCTAATTTTAGCCTTGTGATTTTAGAACCCTGAAAATTTAGAGTCTATTCTCAAATGGTTGACAAATGGAAAGAATCAGCAAAGTAAACCACTAACAACTGAAAACATCTGTATTTGAGTGAGGACTTGGAATCCCTTTCAGAGCATTCCTCAGAGAAGGTTCAAATTGTTGAACTTCACACTGTCACATTCTACTAACATATAAAGCCATGCGAAAATTACACTTCACAAGGAAGGCTTGATCCTTCCTTTTGATACATTATGAGCAAAAGCACATTTTATTAAGATTTAAGCAGACACAAGTGAGAGAGCACAAGGCTGAGCCTTCATAGGTCTGCCACTTCCAGCCTGCTACACCACAATCCTGAATATGTAGAGAGGCATTGAAAAGGAATTGTATCTTGACATACCACTTTTTACTTATCTTCATATTTCAGTGAATCGTCATGGTACTATCAGAGAAAGACAATGGTATATACTTTTAATTGGAAGTATATCTCCACATACATATTTCCAAGATCATATATTGCTTTTCATAAAGTCCACAGCCAAAAACATTCTAGCTGACATTGTGGTCTTTACACAAAGGGAACATCTGGTCATGTGTATACAATGTGGGAAGCATCTTAGTTCAGATATTCTGAAGGTTCATGATTTGAAAAAAACAACATGAAGCTGAACTATATGAAATTACAAGTTCCTACTGTCTGACCTAAAAAATGGTTAGGTATGTGAGTCAATCTAACACTGCTCAAAGACTGAAGTAGAGAAGGGAAGGGAGGAGTTCACTTGCTGATTCTATTTTCTTTCCCCTTCTCTTTAATAACATGAAAGCAAAGTGAATGAAATGTTCCATTTGGTTAGGAACCACATTATTGATTCTAATCATGAAGGTATTTATTCTCTTACCACAATTTAAAAATTTGATGAACTTTATCTTGTTTTAGATGCATTTCTAATCTCTTTGTTGTTCAGTCTCTTGGTCATGTCCAATTCTTTGTGACCCCATAGACTGTAGCACGCCAGATTCCCTGTCCTTCACTATCTCTCAGAGTTTGCTCAGACTCATGTTCATTGAGTCAATGATGCCATCCAACCATCTCATCATGTGTAACCCTCTTCTCCTGCTCTCAATATTTCCCAGCATCAGAGTCTTTTCCAGTGAGTCGGCTCTTTGCATCATGTGGCCAAAGTATTAGAGCTTCAGCTTCAACATCAGCTTTTCAAATAAACATCAGGGTTGATTTCTTTTAGAATTGACTGGTTTGATCTCCTTACTGTCCAAGGGAATCTCAAGAGTCTTCTCCAATACCACAGTTCAAAAGCACCAATTCTTCAGTACTCCAACTCTCACATCTGTACATGGTCCAACTCTCACACCTGAACATAACTACCGGAAAAACCATAGCTCTGACTATACAGATCTACATCAGCAAAATGATGTTTCTGCTTTTTATTATGCTGTCTAGGTTTGTCATAGCTTTTCTTCCAAGGAGCAAGTGTCTTTTACTTTCATGGCTGCAGTCACCATCTGCAGTGATTTTGCAGCCAAGGAAAATAAAGTCTGTCACTCTTTCCATTTTTTCCATCTATTTGCCATGAAGTGATGGGATGAGATGTCATGGTCTTAGTCTTTTAAATGTTGAGTTGTAAGCCAGCTTTTTCACTCTCCTCTTTCACCTTCATCAAGAGGTTCTTCAGTTCCTCTTCAGTTTCTGCCATAATGGTAGTTATCATCTGAATATTCGAGGTTATTGATATTTCTCCCAGCAATCTTGATTCCAGCTTGAGCTTCATCCAGCCCATTTTAGAGGCATTTCTAATTTCTACCTAAACCTAATTTGTAATACTGGACTTATCAGTCTTAGAATTGGTCATCTTTTCTTGTTTTAGAGGCTTTTAACTTCTCAGTGAAGGTATACCAAATAGGTTAAAAAAATTTTTTTATACATCCATCTACATATTAAACTATTTAAATCAATCATGGATTAAAAAGAAAGAAAACTCAGATAATTTGTGCATTTCATTCCTCTAGGTAGC
>SJYA01000748.1:1457387-1514975 GCA_006410615.1 Neotragus moschatus
GTGTGAATAAGGCATCATTAACATGCTAAAGGAATTACAAAGCTCTTACTGGAGGTGACATTGACATTCATAATAATAAATAAAGGACTTTTGTTAAAGATACATTCCTGGACTAAAAATTAAATTACATCTAATATTTTAGTAAGCTACATTCTCTCCAAAGGCTGTTTCCAATAGAAAGCATTTGATTTGCTAAAGCCATGTAACACTGTTATTTTCTGATAGCTAAAATTAGGACTTTGAGGGAAGTTAGTGGAAGCAAACAGAAGAGAAAAAGGTGAAGAAATTTCAGGTATCCTGTGGAAAATTGTTCCATTGGTTACAATCTATCACATTTTTTTCTTTCATTTTTTCCTTTTCTTTTAAAATCAACTGGATTCAGAATCAGTAATTCTTACATATTATTGCTTTGAACTAACGTCCATTTGTCTCTTCTTGTCAAAATGGAGATCCTGTTTATGGAAATACTTACTTTGGAAATTTCAGCTGGAGCACTAGAAAAACTAAACAGGTCTTTTAAAATTGGGTTTGATATCTTTAATTTCACATAAATTTTAGAAATTGTTCACTACTGAGGGATGGATGGAGGTTTGTAACACTGTATAGGAGGTGGTGGTGACCAAAACCATCCTAAAGAAAAAGAAATGCAAGAAGGCAAAATGACTATCTGAGGAGGAGCTACAAATAGCTGAGAAAAGAAGAGAAGCAAAAGTCGAAGGAGAAAGGAAAAAATATACCCAACGTAAAGCAGAGTTCCAGAGAATAGCAAGGAGACATAAGAAAACCTTATTAAGTGAGCAATGCAAAGAAACAGAGGAAAACAATAGAATAGGAATGACTAGAGTTCTCTTTGAGAATACTGCAGATAATCAAGGAAACATTTCATGCAAAGAAGGGCACAATAAAGGACAGAAATACTAGGGACCTAACACTAGCAGAAGAGATTAAGAAGAGGTGGCAAGAAAACAGAAGACCTAAAGAAAAAAGGACTTAATGACCCATATAACTACAATGGTATGGTCACTCATCTAAAGCCAGACATCCTGGAGTATGATTTCAAGTGGGTCTTAGGAAATATTACTACAAAGATTAGTAAATGTTCATTCAGTTCAGTTCAGTTCAGTCGCTCAGTCCTGTCCGACTCTTTGCGATCCCATGAATGCAGCATGCCAGGCCTCCCTGTCCATCACCAACTCCTAGAGTTCACTCATACTCATGTCCATCGAGTCGGTGATGCCATCCAGCCATCTCATCATCTGTCGTCCCCTTCTCCTCCTGCCCCCAATCCTCCCAGCATCAGAGTCTTTTCCAATGAGTCAGCTCTTCGCATCAGGTGGCCAAAGTACTGGAATTTCAGCTTTAGCATCATTCCTTCCAAAGAACACCCAGGGCTGATCTCCTTTAGAATGGACTGGTTGGATGTGCTTGCAGTCCAAGGGACTCTCAAGAGCCTTCTCCAGCACCACAGTTCAAAAGCATCAATTCTTTGGCGCTCAGCCTTCTTCACAGTCTAACTCTCATTAGCTAATTATTATTAGCTAAGGGAGGTGCTAGAATTCCAGCTGAGCTATTTAAAACCCTAAAAGTTGGAAAAATAGGAAAAGGAGTACATCAAGGCTATATATTATCACCCTGCTTGTTTAACTTATATGCAGAATCCATCATGAGAAACACTGGGTTGGATGAAACACAAGCTGGAATCAAGATTGCCAGGAGAAATATCAATAACCTCAGATATGCAGATGACACCACCCTATGGCAGAAAGTAAAGAAGAACTAAAGAGCCTCTTGATGAAAGTGAAAGCGGAGAGTGAAAAGGTTGGCTTAAAGCTCAACATTCAGAAAACGAAGATCATGGCATCCGGTCCCATCACTTCATGGGAAATAGATGGGGAACAGTGGAAACAGTGTCAGACTTTCTTTTTCTGGGCTCCNAAAGTAAAGAAGAACTAAAGAGCCTCTTGATGAAAGTGAAAGAGGAGAGTGAAAAGGTTGGCTTAAAGCTCAACTTTCAGAAAGCTAAGATCATGGCATCCAGTCCCATTGCCTCATGGGAAATAGATGGGAAAACAGTGGAAACAGTGGCAGACTTTATTTTGGGGGGGCTTCAAAATCACCACAGATGGTGACTGCAGCCATGAAATCAAAAGACGCCTACTCCTTGGGAGAAAAGTTATGACCAACCTAGATAGCATATTAAAAAGCAGAGACATTACTTTGTCAACAAAGGTCCATCTAGTCAAGGCTATGGTTTTTCCAGTAGTGATGTATGGATGTGAGAGTTGGACTATAAAGAAAGCTGAGTGCCGAAGAATTGATGCTTTTAAACTGTGGTGTTGGAGAAGACTCTTGAGAGCCCTTGGACTGCACGGAGAGACAATCAATCCATCCTAAAGGAGATAAGTCCTGGGTGTTCATTGGAAGGACTTATGTTGAAGCTGAAACTCCAATACTTTGGCCACCTGATGAGAAGGGCTGACTCGTTTGAAAAGACCCTGATGCTTGGAAAGATTGAGGGCAGGAGGAGAAGGGGACGACAGAGGATGAGATGGTTGGATGGCATCACCAACTCAATGGACATGGGTTTGGGTAGACTCCAGCAGTTGGTGATGGACAGAGAGGCCGGACATGCTGCGGTTCATGGGGTCACAAAGAATTGGATACAACTGAGCGACTGAACTGAACTGAACTGATGGCTACTAATGGAATGTGTGCTTAAGTGTTCTGGTGCTTTAATTTTTTTAATTTATAATACAGTTAATATAAATAGTTATAACCCACTTTGAAGTCCTCAATAATTTTTTAAGAATGTGAAGGGTTCCTGAGACCAAAAAAGAACTTGGCTCTTTTCCTTTGTCATATTTTTCCCTTTTAAATGAATAGTGTGCATAGCCCTTTACTATCAGATGTTCTTCTAAACTCATTTACTTATGCCTTTTCCTTAGACTGTTAGCACCATGAGAGCAATGATATTCCCATCCTATTTACTGTTATATTTTGTAGTTTCACATAGGGCCTAGTATATAATAATTGTTCAATAAACATTTGTTAAAGTAATTAATAGGTGAATGCATAAGGGACAAGAAAAAAAATTAAAGATAAAAGAACTCCAAAGGTGTATGCTAATCTTAAATGTTGTTTATCATCAAATAGAAATTTAAATTATTGAAAATATTTAAATTATTAATTAAGATTTAAATGATAATAAACTGTGCTGGTAAGAATATAATGAGGTTAGGTTCTCATTTCCTGCTGATAGGAGTGTCTATTGTTTACTGTTTTTTGAAAGTAATGTGATCCTTAAATACACATCTATCCTTTTTACAGTCTGTTTAATTAGTGGTACTGGGAAAACTGGAAAGATATCTGCAAAAGAATGATACTAAAACACTTCTTAGCACCATATACAAAAATAAACTCCAAATGGATTAAAGACTTAAATGTAAGGCCAGAAACTATAAAGCTCTTAGAAGAAAACATAGGCAGTACACTCTTTGACATCAAGTCACAGCAAGATCTTCTTTTAACCACCTCCTAGAGCAATGGAAATAAAAACAAAAATAATGGAATGGAAATAAAAACAAAAATAAATGGGAACTAATTAAACTTAAAAGCTTTTGCACAGCAAAGGAAACAATAAACTAGATTAAAAGACAACCCTCAGAATGGGAGAAAATAATTGCAAATGAAACAACTGACAAAGGATTATACCCTAAAAACATATAAGCAGTTCATACAGCTCGATATCAGAAAAACAAACAGTCTGATGAAAAAAAGGGCAGAAGAACTAAACAGACATTTCTCCAAAGAAGATATACAGGTGGCCAATAAACACATGAAAACATGAAATCAAAACTAGAGTAAGATATCACCTCACACCAGTCAGAATGGCCATCATCAAAAAATACACAAACAATAAATGCTGGAGAGGATGTGGAGAAAGGAAACTCTCTTGCACTGTTTGTAGGAATGTAAATTGATATAGCCACTATGGAGAACAGTATGGAGATTCCTTAAAAAATTAATAAAACTATCACATGACCCAGCCATCCCTGAGAAAACTGAAAAATATGCAAATATCTCAAAGTTCATAGCAGCGCTATTTACAATAGCTAGGACATAGAAGCAACCTAGATGTCCATTGACAGATGACTACATAAAGAAGTTGAATATACCTAGAGGAAAAGGACAGATTCTTTGAAATGTTCAACCTCCCAAGACTGAACCAGGAAGAAACAGAAATTATGAACAAGGCAATTACAAACATTGAAATCTAAACTGTGATCAAAAATCTCCAAAAATATAAAAGCCCAGGGCCAGATGGCTTCACTGGAGAAGGCAATGGCACCCCACTCTGGTACTCCTGCCTGGAGAATCCCATGGATGGAGGAGCCTAGTGGGCTGCAGTCCATGGGGTCGCTAAGAGTCGGATATGACTGAGCGACTTCACTTTCACTTTTCACTTTCATGCGTTGGAGAAGGAAATGGCAACCCACTCCAGTGTTCTTGCCTGGAGAATCCCAGGGACGGGGGAGCCTGGTGGGCTGCCATCTATGGGGTCGCACAGAGTCGGACACGACTGAAGTGACTTAGCTTAGCTTAGATGGCTTCACAGGATAATTCTATCAAACATTTAGAGAAGAGCTAGTGCCTATTTTTCTGAAACTCTTCCAAAAAACTGCAGAGGAAGGAACACTTCAGACTCACTCTATGAGGCCACAATCACTCTGATAGCAAAACCAGACAAAGACAACACAAAAAATAAAATTACAGGCCAATATCATTGAGGAACATAGATGCAAAAATCCTCAACACAATTCTAGCAAATAGAACTCAACAACACATTAAAAAGCTCCTACACCATGATCAAGTTGGGTTTATTTCAGAGATGCAAGGATTCTTCAATATATGCAATCAATCAATGTAATACACCATATTAACAAACTGAAAGATAAAAACCATATGATCATTGCAATAGATGCAGAAAAAGCCTTCAAAAAATTCAGCACCCATTTATGATAAAAGTGTTTCAAAAAATGGGTACAGAAGAAAACTACCTCAACAGAGTAAAGGTCATATATGATAAGCCCACAGCAAACATTATTTTCAATGGCAAAAACTAGAAGCATTCCCTCTAAGATCAGGTACAAGACAAGGATGTCCACTCTCACCACTATTATTCAACATAGTTTTGGAAGTCCTAGCTATGGCAATTAAAGAAGAAAAAGAAATAAAAGGAATCCAGAGCAGAAAAGAAGAAGTAAAACTCTCACTGTTTGCAGATGACATGATACTATACAAAGAAAATCCAAAAGAAACTATCAGAAAATTACTAGAGGTAATCAGTGAATTCAGCAAAGTTGCAGAATACAAGTTTAATACACAGAAATCACTTGCATTCCTATATACTAAGAATGAAAAATCAGAAAGAGAAATTAAGAAATAAATCCGACTCACCACTGCAACAAAAAGAATAAGATATCTAGGAATAAACCCACCTAAGGTGACAAAGAGCTGTAGATGGAAAATTATAAGACAGTGATGAAAGAAATCAAAGACAACATAAACAGATAGAGAGATATTCCATGTTCCTGGCTAGGAAGAACCAATATTGTGAAAATGACTATACTACCAAATGCCATCTATAGATTCAATGCAATCCCTATCAAATTACCAATGGCAGTTTTCACAGAACTAGAACAAAAAATTTCACAATTCATATGGAAATACAAAAGACCAAGTAGACTGAATATAATATAAAAGGCTGGATAGCCAAACCAGTCTTGAGAAAGAGGAGTGGAGCTGGAGGAATCAACCTTCCTGACTTCAGATTATACTGCAAAGCTACAATCATCAAGACGGTATGGTACTGGCACAAAAACAGAAACAGAAATATAGACCAATGGAACAAGATGGAGAACCCAGAAAAAAACTCATGTACCTACAGGTACCTTATTTTTCATAAAGGAGGCAAGAATATACAATGGGCAAAGATAGCCTCGTCAATAATTAGTGCTGGGAAAACTGGATAGCTACCGTGCAAAAGAATGAAATTAGAATACTTTCTAATACCATAAACAAAGATAAACTCAAAATGGATTAAAGATCTAAATGTAAGACCAGAAACAAACTCTTAGAGGAAAACATAGGCAGAACACTCAATGACATAAATCAAAGCAAGATCCTCTATGACTCACCTCCCATAGTAACGGAAATGAAAAAAATGAACAAATGGACCTAATTAAACTTAAAATCTTTTGCACAATGAAAGAAATTATAAGCAAGGTGAAAAGACAACCCTCAGAATGAGAGAAAATAACAGGAAATGAAACAACTGACAAAGAATTAATCTCCAAAATAAATAAGCAGCTCATACAACTCAGTACCAGAAAAACAAACAACCCAATCAAAAAGTGGGAAAAAGATCTAAACAGCCACTTCTCCAAAGAAGACATGCAGATGGCTAACAAACACATGAAAACATGCTCAAAAATGCTCATTATTAGAGAAATGCAAATCAAAACTACAATGAGATATCACCTCACACTGGTCAGAATGGCCATCATCAAGAAAGTCTATAAGCAATAAATGCTGGAGAGGGTATGGAGAAAAGGGGACCCTCCTGCATTGCTGGTGGGAATGCAAACTGATACAGCCACTATGGAAGATGGTATGGAAATTCCTTAAAAAATTAGGAATAAAACCACCATATGACTCAGCAATCCCACTCCTAGGCATATACCCTGAGGAAACCAAAACTGAAAAAAATACATGTACCCCAGTGTTCACTGCAGCACTATTTACAACAGCTAGAACATGGAAGCCGAAGGGCAACGGCACCCCACTCCAGTACTCTTGCCTGGAAAATCCCATGGACGGAGGAGTCTGGAAGGCTGCAGTCCATGGGGTCGCTGAGGGTCGGACAAGACTGAGTGACTTCACTTTCACTTTTCACTTTCATGCACTGGAGAAGGAAATGGCAACTCACTCCAGTGTTCTTGCCTGGAGATTCCCAGGGATGGGGGAGCATGCTGGCCTGCTGTCTCTGGGGTAGCAAAGAGTCGGACACGACTGAAGCGATTTAGCAGCAGCAGCAGAACATGGAAGCAACCTATGTGTCCTTTAACAGATGAATGGATAAAGAAGCTGTGGTACATATATACAATGGAATATTACTCAGGCATAAAAAGGAATGCATTTGAATGCACTGACTCAAATAAAGTGGATGAACCTAGATGCTATTACACAGAGTGAAGTATAAAAATCATATATTGATGCATAGATATGGAGTCTAGAAAGATGTTTCTGATGAATCCATTTTCAGGACAGCAATGGAGACAGACAGAGAACAGGCCTATGGACATGAGAGGAGGAGAGGAGGGAGAGGGTGAAATGTATGGAGAGAGTAACACGGAAACTTACAATACCATATGTAAAATAGATAGCCAATGGGAATTTGCTGCATGACTCAGGGAACTCAAACAGGGGCTGTGGGACAATCTACAAGGGTGGGATGGAGAGGGAGGTTCAGGTGGGAGGAGATATGGGTATACCTGTGACTGATTCCTGTTGATGTTTTGACAGAAAACAACAAAATTCTGTAAATCAATTATCTTTCAGTTAAAAAATAAAGTGGCAAAAAAGTTAATTTAAAAAGTTGTACAGGTTTGGGAGAATGTCACTGAAACATGTGTGCTGTCATGTGGGAAATGAAGCATCGGTCTATATTCGGTTCAGGATACAGGATGCTTGGGACTGGTGCACGGGGATGATCCAGAGAGTTGGTGTGGAGTGGGAGGTGGGGGGTGGTTTCGAGATTGGGAACTCATGTACACCTGAGATGAAAAATAAAAATTAAAATTAAAAAAAAAAAAGACAAAACGAGAAAAAAAAATAAAAANGGTCTATATTCGGTTCAGGATACAGGATGCTTGGGACTGGTGCACGGGGATGATCCAGAGAGTTGGTGTGGAGTGGGAGGTGGGGGGTGGTTTCGAGATTGGGAACTCATGTACACCTGAGATGAAAAATAAAAATTAAAATTTAAAAAAAAAAAGACAAAACGAGAAAAAAAAATAAAAAAAATAAAAAGTTGTACATATATACAATGGAATATTAGTCATAAAAGGAATGCATTTGGGTCAGTTCTAGGGAGGTGGATGAACCTAGAGCCTGTTATACAGAGTGAAGGAAGTCAGAAAGAGGCAAACAAATAGTGTATATTAACACATGTATAAGGAATCTAGAAAAATTGATGAACCTATTTGTAGGGAAGGAATGGCAACTCAGATATAGAACATGGACTTGTGGATACAGTGGGGAAGGAGAGAGTGAGACAAATGGAAAGGAGCATCAACATACATACACTACCATGTGTAAAAATAAGTAACTAATTAAGAAGGTGCTATACAGCACAGGGAGCCCAGCCCGGTGCTCTGTGATGGCCTAGAAGGGTAGGGGAGGGAGGACAGGGAGGCTCCAGAGGGAGGTGATATATGTTTAATTATGGCTGATTTGTGTTGTTGTACAGCAGAAACCAATACAATACTATAAATCAACTTCCCTCCAATTAAAAATAAATGTAAAAAAAAAGCACTTATCCTTTTTGAAGCAATAATTACATTTTTGGTGATATTTTTAAAGGAAATAACTTAAAATACAAAATGCATTATTTGCAGTAGTAAAAAATTGTAAGAAACTAAATGTTCAGAAATGCTTGGTTACATCAATTATACCCATATTATGAAGTATTTTGTAGCCACTGAAAATAACACTTGTAAATCATATTTAATAGTATGGAGACAGCATTATATTTATAATTTTAATGGAAAAAGCATCATTAAAATGTATAAACACTGATCTCAACTATTAAAAACATGTATTAAAAAATACTGGCACAAAGCATATCAAAATTATAATAATGGTTATCACTAGGTGGTAGGATTATGGGGTTACTTTTATTTTCTTTATATTTAACAAGTTTTTTCTTGCAGTAAGCCTTCTTATTATAGTAATAAGAAAGTTATTTTAGATCACAGTATAAATGCTAACAATTTAATAGATAAAATGTTTAATATGTATTTCTATTATTAAACCATCATAGAGAAAAACAGAAGAGGCAAAATTGTATACAAATCAGAAAGAAGGATCATGGGCCAATCTGTTTGTCTGACCTCTGGGCTGGATGATTTACCAGCAGGGCATTTAAACTCCAAATCTCAATATCTTTACCTATAAAATGAAGTAATAATAGTACCAACCTCAGAGAGTAGCTGCCAGGATTCAATTTGATATTAACAAATATTCATATGTCTTAGTCCAGTATTTGGCACCTGGTAATGCTTATCTAAACAGTAGTCATTATTATTGTTATTATAGTCTTTAACTGCTTTTTCTTCATCTAGATATATTTCAGAAAAGAAATCTAAGATCTTTTGGCTCAAAGGTTGCTTAACCAATCAATATATACCTACAAGGTCACAGAGGGCTGTTTTGCATAGCTCGAGAATTCCCATGTACCTTGAGAAAATAAATCAAAGATAAAAGGAAAAACTCAGAACACAAGTCTATGTGGAAACTGGTAAAAGCTGATAAACAAACACCAATGGGGTGTCATTAGCCTTTAAACTTTAAGTCTAAGAGGTGGCTATAAAAGGTAGGCTCAGTGAGAGAATGCTCTGGCAGTCAGAGACCCCAGCTCCACGTGGGGCAGTTGGCAAATAGGGGAGAGTTCTCTCACTGCCCTGCCTGGGACACAGTGACAATTCTTTCTTTGTGTTCTGCATGAGCTCCTGTCTTCTCCGGGGCCAAATGCTGGGGAGGCCCAAGTCAGCAACTTGGGTGCCAGTTTTGACACCTTTCCCTCCCTCTTCCACAATATTCAATTTACCTCTAAATCCTGCTATTTGACTCCCTAAACATCTCTCTCTAACCTGTTCACTTCTTTCTGTCTTCACTGTCACTACCCTAAAATCACAATCTCCTCTACTGTTTGCTTTCTATCTAGCCCCTCTTCAAGCTATTCTTGCTACTGCAACAAGGCTCTTTGAAGAAATCAGCCCCATCGTATTTCTTCTGGGGTAAAAGTCTGTCAGTGGTTTTTCATTCCTACTGCTCTTTGGATAAAGAGCACCAGTTTACCTTGGTACCCTCCCTAACTCTAGTGTCCAAACACCTTAATTACTGAATTATGTTCAGATCCTTGAAAGCAACTAGCTCTCAGTTCTACATTTGTCTTCCTGAAACACTGTCCAGACTCAAACTCTACTTTCTTCTGTCTCTTTACTTGTATGCTATAGACCGAATGTTTTTGTCTGCCACCTCTTGTCCACCACCCCCTACAAATTCATCTGAAAGCCTCAATATCCAATATGACTGTATATGAAGATAGGACTTTTAGGAGGTAATTAAGGTTAAATGAAGTCATAAGAATGGGACTCCTATCTGACAGGATTAGTATTTTTATGAGACACCAGAGGGCTCCCCTGCTCCCCTTTCTCTTTCTCTATCCACCTTCACCTCCATGTGGGGACACAGCAAAAAGCTGTCATCTACAAACCAGGAAGAAAGCCCTCATTTGACACTAAATTGGCTGGCACCTTGGTCTTGGGCTTCCCAGTAGTCAGAAGTATGAGAAACAAATTTCTGTTTCTTGAGCGACAGTCTATGGTATTCTGTTATGACAGCTTGAGCTGACTGATACACCACACCCTGGATACCATCACTTACTTCTTTCATCTCAACTTTCAAAATACCTCAACAGAGGCAACTTTTCTGGGGGAAGACTTCCCTAAGTGACTCATCTGGAAATGGTACCCAGTTTTGCTCTCAGAGCATCGCATGTTACCATGATTCTCTCATATAGTAGTATCGCATCATGTTTCACATGTGGATTCCCCACTGGACCAGACACCGTGAAGCCAAAGAACCCAGCACTGTGCAGACTCAGAATCTTGCACGTCTGATGCAGTCATGTCTCTGTGGATATTTTATTATATTGATTTGACTGTTTAAAAGGGTAGGCTATTTTCACTCCTTTCTTTCCTAGCCACGACATATTTGTATAGAAAATTTTGAAAATATACTGAAGGAATGACCAAAATAATAACAACTTTAAGGGAAGTAAGCTGATTTACAAGATTTACAAGCCTTCTATACAATTCATAAATATTTATGAGACTAAAACCAAATAAAGGAATTGTAAAAGGATTTCTAAGTCCTTTATAAGTCCTTCATAAATCCTCTATAAGTCACTGCCACTTAGCACATATGTAACCTTAAAAAAACTTAACTTCCTTGCCACCCATTCCTCAGTTATACATTGAGGAGAATAAAAAGAACCTGGCTTTTAGAGCTGTAGAGAACACTGAACAACAACAACAAAAACCCACAGATAAAAGTTCTCAGACTAACCTTCAGTACTTACTAAATACTCGATCAATGTTACCTTTTTTAAACTTTTTAAATTAGTAAATAGGTTCAAGAAGAGTCAAACTCTTGGTTCTATTGCTCAACAGGCCCCAGATTAAGGGCTGTGACTAGACTGTTTTATGCATTGTTAAGAATTATTGATTTCCATGGGCTCGCTTTCTGAAGTTGCCATCTCTGACCCATAATATTTTATTTTATTTATATCCCACTGTGTTCCAGAAAGGACTTCCAGGAGCTTACAGATGAACATAAAAATACAAGCAATATGAGTTAAAAGCAGAATAAAGAGGAGAGACAAACAAGAATGAGAACTGAGCATGTTAAGGCTTGAGATGAAATACTAAATCAAAAGAAGCCAGGATAAAAACGTTATTTTAATTTCTCTTTCATTCTCTCACTCCTTTCTTCTTTCTTCCTCAAGATGATTTAAATGCTATTTTAACTTTTCTAAAAACCCAGATTATTTATCACATAAGATAATTCTATACTTGCGTATCAAAACTGATTTTCCATGTTTCTGGGTGTGAAGCTATATTTCAATATGCAAATAAACAGACTACATATTAACTAAGGGAGATGAAAGAGCTTAGTAATGACTAAGCCCCTATGACCTGCTGGATACCAGTCCAAGCTTTCACTCAAGTTGTTTTTTGATACCACAACCCTATGGAGTAAACATCCATTTTATAGATGAGCCACAGAGAAGTGCAGTGATTTTCTCAAGTACAGGGTAAGAACTCAAGTCTATGTCTGTTTCAGATGCTTGAACTACTATCATCACATCAGGGGCAGAACTTCAAGAGATGAGACATACCTTTGCCCACAGACATAATAGTTCTAAAAGGTCCTTGTGAACACTCAGCTTTTTGGTTTCATTTTTCTACTGAAATTTTTTTTGGTAAGGGATGTATGTCATTACTTGGCTTTGTGTACATAATCTGCCATACTGGTAGCAGTAGGGAAATTTAGAGGTAGTTAGAAAAAAAGTCTTAGCAGCTATGCAGGGCAATAGGAGTCACTCAGAAGGTTCCAGGTCATCTCAGCCAAGTATAAAACCAACAAAAAACTATGTGCCAGAAAAGCAAATGGATGTTAAGATTCTGGAGTAAGTATGGCGGAAATAAAAGCTTATGGCAGAATCAGAGAAGATCTATGGAAATGTCCTTGGAGCCAAGGGGGAAACGAAGATGCTAAAGCCTTTACAATCGTTTTATTCACATCTGAATGCTAGGAAATGACTGAAACTTGAATTACAAACACTTCTTCCTCCCATAGGCAACTGAGACTCAAAAAGCACACAGGTAAAATTTAAAATTGAGATACCTCTAGTCATTTCTTGTCATCCTATCACTCTGTCAGTAAATTGCCATTAATTTATTATTACACAGGAACTGTGTGATTTAGCTTGTGATATATCAGGTCTAACAATATTAACTATGATTAGTTTAGCTCTTTGAATAGTCTATGAATGGTGTGATTAGATCTTTCCTTTTCTTTGTTTCTTTTCTGACCATGTCACACAGCTTGTGGGACCCTAGTTCCCTAACAAGGGATCAAACACATGTCCCCTACAAGGGAAGCATGGAGATCTAAACAATGTACTGCCAAGGAATTCCCTTTTTCATGACTGTAACTTTTCTGCACGTGACTGTCTTAAGTGTGCTGTTCCTCTTCTGCTCCATTATTCTGAAAATTTTTAAAGCATTCTTTAAGTTTAAAGTAGAAAAAAAATCAAACATCCACCACATTTTTTTAAACTACAAATCTCTGGGGTTTAAGGTAAGGCAGGAGTCGACAAATTACAGCCAATCCCGGCTGGCTGCCTGCTTTTGTAAATAAAAATGTGCTGGGCCACAGCCTTGGTCTTGTTTGTCCGTGTGTTGTCTATGGCTGCTCTTGCGCTGCACTGGCACTGCTGAGGGACTGTGACAGGGTCCACCTGGTCCACAAAACCCAAAGTGTTTACTATCTGGTCATTTACAGAAAAAGTTAGACAAATCCTAACAGTAGGGAGGAAGCGATTTTATTTCTTACATTCACATGTCAAAACAAAACAAAACTAACGGTATGTCATGAGGGTGGTATCTTCTTTCCTGTGTGATGAGGTGATATTTTCTTTACTATGTTCTGTGAATTTTCTCTAAAAACACAGTTTTAATTAAAAAATATTTTAAAAGATTTGACTCAAGTGGTATTTCACCTGTCAAGCCTTCTGTTAGGCCTGCTTCCTCTATGCTTCCACAGAAGTGTTAGATTTTTCTATATTAGTAGTGAGAGAGTCAATTACTAGGTAGGTTGATAAGAAGTCCAGGGTCCCCAAGGAGGAGAAAGGGTCCAGAGCCCTTGAGAAGGAGAAAGGGGTCTGCGGCTCTCAAGGAGAAAAGGACAAACACTTTTTTCTATATTGCTTTGTCTTAGTCAACATAACAATGTATCTTGCAGGAGGATATGTTTCTCCTTAAGAAGAACCCTCTGACTAATCTTGATATCTTAAGACATGTATTGTGGGAGTGGCTCTGGTAAGACCTTTCTATTGTTAGTTCTAATCTTGTTAATTTAAGATGTATGGTGTGGGAGTGGCTCTGGTAAAAATATATAAGGCCTTGATGAGACTAGCAAGTGGGGGCACTCTCCATCCCCCTTCTATGTCTGTGTCAGAAGCTTTCTCTGTCCCTTTTCTTACTTTAATAAAACTCTGCTACACAAAAGCTCGTGAGTGATCAAGCCTGGTCCCTGGTCCCAAAGCTAAATCTTCGGAGATCACAAACCCAACACCATTCACCGTAAGCTGTCAGTAGTCACCATACTGCACAGCAATTCTCTTTTCTTCTTTTCTCTGAAACAAGTCCATGAACTTCATAATGACCAAGAGACCCACGTACGTCTTTTTTAGGGCCTCACTCAGAAAACAATGACATTATACAATGATGAGAGAAAGTACTTCCTTACCTTTATAGCTTACAGAGTACAGCAGTCCCCCCTTAACTGTGGTTTCACTTTCTGTGGTTTCAGTTCTGCAGTCAACTAAGCTCTGAAAACATTAAATGGAAAATTCCAGAAATAAGCAATTCAAACGTTTTAAATTGTGTGCTCTTCTAAGTAGCATTATAAAACCTTACGCCACCCCACTCAGGACATGAATCTTCCCTTTGTCCAGCTTATCCTGCCCACTGATCACTTTGTTAGCTGGTATGATTATCAGATCCACTGTGGAGACATAGCAGTGCTTATATTCAAGTCGCCCTTATCTTAGGTAATAATGGTTCCAAAGTGCAAAAGTAGAGATGCTGGAGATTCAGATGTTTCCAAGAGAAGCCACAGAGCACTTTCTTCAAGTGAAAGGTGAAAGTTCTTGACTTAAGGAAAGAAAAAAAAAATCATATGCTGAGGTTGCTAAGAGCTACAGTAAGGATTAATCCCCTACTCATGAAACTGTCAAGAAGGGAGAAGACATTCATACTAGTTTTGCTTTCACATCTCAGACTGCAAAAGTCATGACCACAGCAGGTGATAAGTGTTCAGTGAAGATGAAAAAGGCATTAAATTTGTCCAAAAAGATATTGTGAGAGCCCACGTTGTATAATTTTTATTACAATATACAGCATAAGTTGTTCTATTTTATTATTGGTTATTGTTGTTAATGTCTTACTGTGCATAATTTAAGTTCAACTTTATCATAGGTATGTATGTATAAGAAAAAACATGTAAGATTCGGTACTATCTGAGGTTTCAGACATCCACAGGGGGTCTTGGATCCCTTGGAGAAAGGGGGATGTATTTTCATAATGGTTATCTGTCTTCCTACATTTTCTCAAATATTACCTGTCAGAGAAGAATTCCCTGAACACCTTATATTATTAAAAAAAAACCACACACTATACACTAACCCCTTTACTCAACTTTATTATTTTTATAGTACATATAACTACTTGCTATAGCACATGTTTATTAGTTTACAGCCCCTCTTCTAGAATGCAAGCTCCTCATGGGTAAATTTTAAGTCTCTGTGGTTAACCACTATACTTTCAGTGCCTAGAATATAAGATTGGTAGAGCTATATTTGTTATCATTTTATAGATACTAAGGAAATCAATATGGAAGATGTTGAGTTTTGGTTTTGCTTTTAAGTGAAAGAAGTTATATTTGATTTTTATATATATACATGTACAGTCTTCTTTCTTTCCCTATAAACAGTGGCTTACACATTTGAAATTTCCTACATAAATGTCATTTTTGAAAACAAAATTTGCAAACTATGGCCTCTTTTCTGAAAGATCATCTTTTATTGTATTTGGTTAATATTTATTTATTATGGTTTTTAGGCAAGTTTTTCCACAGCTTTATTGAGGTAATTGACAAATAAAATTATGATACTGAAAATGTAAAACGGGATGATTTGTATATGTGTACGTTGTGAAAGGATTCCCTCACCAAGTTATCACATCTGTTACTTCACATATTTACTTATTTTGAAGAAGTATAATTTGATTGTCTAGTAACACTGAAGATAACTGTTGGATCAAGAAATAATAAATAGGGACAACAAAATACAAGAAATAGGGAAAGGGAAGAAGACAGAAGAAATATACTGATGTTCTTTGAGGACCACATGTGTCAAGAGAAGCATCTGGCTAAAAGAACAGTGAATAAAACCAACTACATCTCAACAGTAAGGGCAGTGGTTATAGTACTAGCAATATTGTTATTTCACAGAGTTTAAGTAGCTATTTGAATGTAAGATGCTCCTCTATTTTATGGAACACTAAGAGAGAAAAATATTTCCAATTAAGCTATGATATGCCATTGATTGGGGCTTCCTGGTAGCTTAGATGGTAAAGAATTCGCCTATAATACAGGAGACCCAGGTTGAAGCCCTGGAAGATCCCCTAGGGAAGGGAACGGCAACCCATTTCAGTATTCTTGCCTGGAGAATTCCATAGACAGAGGAGCCTGGCAGTCTACAGTCCATGGGGTTGCAAAGAGTTGGGCGTGACTGAGCAACTAACACACATGCACGCACCATTGATTAATAGGCGCATCCTAATTTCAGAGTTGCTAAAATTGGAAAACTGTGCTAGAACTGGTATAATGAAGTTAACCACCTCCTCCTCCAGCCCCTGGCCCACAGCCAACAGCTACCATCTCTCAGTTGCCTACTGGCTTTCACAACTGTCCTGGGAGGTTCAATCCTAATAACGATGTCTGTTTTATAGAAGAAGAAACCGAGTCTTGCAGTAGCTAAGTTATTTTCTCGATATCACAGCAATCATCTAGGATACAAAGTCTATGACCACTGTGTCCATGTGATAGAAATCTATCTAGATAGGGACTTTCCATTAACTTTTTAAAAATTTATTTACAGGTAAGCTATCTTCACAAGATCTGTTTTAAAAACATTATCATAAAATTTTTATCATACCAAAAATTAACAATTATCCATTTATATAATTTGATATTCAATCAAATGCCAAGTCCTTGATTTAAAATATTCTTTAAAATAACAATTTGAGATACAATTCACATATTATAAAATTCATCCTTTGAAGTGTATGATCCAATGCTTCTTTTTAAATTATATTCACAAAATTGTAACAACCATCACTACTATGTAATTTCAGTACCTTTTTATCATCCCGAAAAGGCACATGCCATTCGATTAGCAGTCACTTTCCATTTACCCGCAAACTCCCCAGTCCTAGGCAAATATTAACACATATTTTTCATTTTTAAGGATATCCTTATTCTGGACATTTCATATAAGTGACATCATATAATGTCTGGCCTTAAAAAATTATATATTCATTTATTTTGGGCTGTGCTGGATCTTCGTCGTTGTGCAGGTTTTTCTCTGTTGTGGCGACACAGGGGTTACTCTCTAGTTGCAGTGCACGGGCTTCTCATTGGGGTGACTTCCTGTGTTTCAGAGCACAGGCCCAATAGCTGTGATACGCAGACTTATTTGCTACAGGGCATATGGGATCTTAATGGTTCAGGGATTAAACATGTGTCTCTTGCATTGGCAGGCAGATTCTTTACCAATGAGTCACCGGGGAAGCCCCAGTATCTGGCTTTTTGCATCTGTTTCTTTCGCTTAGCGTGTTTTCAAGGTTTATTCACAGGTTAGCAGGTATCAGTACTTCATTCCTTTTTGTGGTTGAATATTATTCCACTGTATGGATATACTACATGTGCTTTATCCATTCATCAGTTGATAGACATCTGAGTGGTTTCTACTTTGGGGCTATTATGAATAATGCTGAATAATGAATATACGCTATGAATGTTTGTGTGAGTTTTACATGGCTACATGTTCTCAATTCTTTTGGGCTAATGCATAGGCATGGAATTGCTGGGTCATATAGTAACACAACTTTTTGAGGAAACGTCAGACTGTTTTATATAGTGCATTATCTTACATTTTCAGCTGCAGTGTATAAGGGCTGCAATTTTTCCACATCTTCACCAAGACTTGTTACTGTCTTCTTTTGTATTATAGCCATCCTAGTGGGTATGGAGCAGACCCAGTGTGGCTCCATTAACTTTTTAAAAATATCAGTTTCTAAGTATCATTTCAATATTATATATCAATTATGTATATATATTAATATACACATATATAAATAAATAATTGATCATTGTGATCACAATCTCTGAAAATTTTGCAAACAGTCCTTGAAGCTATTTATGTATTCATTCACTTCTATCAAATTCCCAGGGCTCAATTTGTTGTACTTTAACAATACTCTTGTGGAGTAAGTTGGTAGGGAAATCATCCCCAAGAGCTGTAAGCTGAGAAAGGCTGTCAGCCAAAAATAAATCATCCTTTTCACAGTCCAGTGCTTTAGTACCAGGTCACTCTGCCCATGGATGAGGAATGGGAAAAATGAGTGACACAGAAAAGCCTCACAGATTGTACACTCCATTAGAATACCTAAATTTAAAGCAGAACCTGCACCTGCAATATGTCTTTTTATGATGTGTCCCATTCACTTTTAAAGCCAGGAAAGTGACAATAAAAAGACTTTGTATCATGTAAAACGACATGTTTTATTTTTCACATTCGTTCCCCAAAGAGGTAGCATTACAAAGAAATAGCATCTCCCTGAAAGCCAAAGTACTTCCATCACTTATGAACTCTTCCTGGCAGTGGCAGAAAAGCAAATATTTAAGTTCCCAAAAATCAAGACACAGTTACCTTTTAACACAGTCTTGATACAAACTGTATATGTACATGCGTATGCATATCTGCTTTATATGAGACATCTCAGTCTTAAGAAATCACTGTGTGACTATCAATCAGAATAAGACTGTAATGTTTGTATGAGTTATTTTCCATGAAACAATGGACTGAGGCAAAAGAGAACAATATATCATCTCCCCAAAACCCAAACTGATTGAACCAAGCACCCATACTTCAATCCTTCAAATATCTCTCTGATACCTACTCTAAGAAGAAAGAAAGACAATAAAAGATCTCTTAGAGATTTTTGCACTGAAAGAATGAAGTCTTAAACAGTGGACCACTCGGGAAGTCCCTTAAAGATCTTTTAAGTTGTTAAATTGCAACCTTTAAATATGTACTTTATCAAGAAGATACTCTACAGATTTAACTTTTTTTTCCAAATGAATCTGTTATTTTTATATACTGGTTGAATATCTACATAGAGTACCTACCATAGGTAAGGCACCAGGCAATGCTATCCTTATTTGTCTGGGTAGTATCAGTAGTGAGAATTTCCTTGCTTTTCAGAGACCTGATCAGATAATTGCATCACTCAATCCCTCACTAACTTCAAATCTTTTTTCAAAGGCCACTTCGTAGTTGAGGAACACCTTATTTAAAAATGAAAACCTCCCTTCCGTACTTTCAGCTCCAACTATTCTCCTCTATTTTTCTTCAAAATACTGATTACCTTCTCATTTAGTTGTTTATTTACTATTTGCTTTCCCTATTATAATGTTCTCCACTTTCTTCAATTTCAGTCTGAATTTCACAATAAGAAGTTCATGATCTGAGCCACAGTCAGCTCCCGGTCTAGTTTTTGTTGACTGTATAGAGCTTCTCCATCTTTGGCTGCAAAGAATATAATCAATATATTTTTGGTGTCGACTATCTGGTGATGTCCATGTGTAGAGTCTTCTCTTGTGTTGATGGAAGAGGGTGTTTGCTATGACCAGTGTGTTCTCTTGGCAAAGCTCTATTAGACTTTGCCCTGCTTCATTCTGTAGTCCAGGGCCAAATCTGTCTGTTACTCCAGGTGTTTACTGACTTCCTAGTTTTGCATTTCAGTCCCCTATAATGAAAAGGACATCTTTTTAGGGTGTTAGTTGTATAAGATCTTGTAGGTCTTCATAGAATTGTTCAATTTCACCTTCTTCAGCATTACTGGTCAGGGCATAGACTTGGATTACTGTGATATTGAAAGGTTTGCCTTGGAAATGAACGGAGATAATTCTGTTGTTTTTGAGATTGCATTCAAGTACTGCATTCAGACTCTTCTGTTGACTATGATGGCTACTCCATTTCTTAAGTGAGAAACAGATTTAAGGGACTAGATCTGATAGAGTGCCTGATGAACTATGGACAGAGGTTCGTGACATTATACAGGAGACAGGGATCAAGACCATCCCCAAGAACAAGAAATGCAAAAAAGCAAAATGGCTGTCTGAGGAGGCCTTATAAAAATAGCTGTGAAAAGAAGAGAAGCAAAAAGCAAAAAAGAAAAGGAAAGATATACTCATTTGAATGTGTATTCAATGAGTTCCAAAGAATAGCAATGAGAGATAAGAAAGCCTTCCTCAGCTATCAATGCAAAGAAATAGAGGAAAACAACAGAATGAGAAAGACTAGAGATCTCTTCAAGAAAATGAGAGATACCAAGGAATATTTCATGTAAAGATGGGCTCAATAAAGGACATAAATGGTAGGGATCTAACAGAAGCAGAGATATTAAGAGGAGGTGGCAAGAATACACAGAAGAATGGTACAAAAAAGATCTTCATGACCCAGATAATCACGATGGTGTGATCACTCACCTAGAGCCAGACACCCTGGAATGTGAAGTCAAGTGGGCCTTAGATAGCATCACTAGGAACAAAGCTAGTGGAGGTGATGGAATTCCAGTTGAGCTATTCCAAATCCTGAAAGATGATGCTGTGAAAGTGCTGCACTCAATATGCCAGCAAATTTGGAAAACTCAGCAGGGGTCACAGGACTGGAAAAGGTCAGTTTTCATTCCAATCCCAAAGAAAGGCAATGCCAAAGAATGCTCAAAATACCGCACAATTACACTCATCGCACATGCTAGTAAAATGATACTTAAAATTCGCCAAGCCAGGCTTCAGCAATACGTGAACCATGAACTTCCAGAAGTCCAAGCTGGTTTTAGAAAAGGCAGAGGAACCAGAGATCAAGTTGCCAACATCTGTTGGATCATCANAGAAGGGGACGACAGACGATGAGATGGCTGGATGGCATCACCAACTCGATGCACATGAGTCTGAGTGAACTCTGGGAACTGGTGATGGACAGGGAGGCCTGGCGTGCTGCGATTCATGGGGTCGCAAAGAGTCAGACCGACTGAGACTGAACTGAACTGAGCTGAACATGTCCAGTTAGATTAAAACTCCTTCATAAGTAATACACAGCTTAATGTCTCTACAACATGTAGAAAATTTGTGACAAACAAAAGTGTGTAAATATAACTTGGTCTTCCTAACTCTTTTTCTCTTCATTTAATCTTACATAATAACTCAAATTCTAGCTTTTTTACATATGGTTATTCAATTATTTTTGAGTTTCTGCTACACAAATTTTCCCCTGTAGGTTGCAATACATCAAATTTCACAAATGTGGAAAGCTCTGACAGATATTTTAGTAAGCTGATTTGTACTTCTTAGTGTTTGATATTTATATGGTTAGTTGACAACCTGGCTAAGGCAATAAAATACTGAGGAATACAGTACAAGCTTGATCTTAGTTAACATATGGTTTTTTTGTATCAGCACCATAAAATCCTACATTTATGAATTCTGTTCATATGCTGTTGATTTATTGTAAGGAAATTTCTATTAGACATTTAAGCAGAGATGTTGAGTAGGGGGTTGGATTATCTGCATCCAGAGTTAGATTTTTAAATTTGTAGTTATTAGCATACAGAAGATACTTAAAACCAGGTTTCAAATCTTAATCTTTGTACCATGGATGATTCAGAGAATGTAGACATTAAGGTATAAAATCAAAAGTGTAAAAATGTCTAAGCTAAAAGATTCAGAATTATTCTCTGGTAGGAACACTGAGGCCACAGTTAAAGGACTGCGTCGTGTTGTGGGTATGTGTACAGGTATTGCCTTACATCCTAACAGTAACATGCTAACATTACAGTCATGCTAAAAATTCATAATAAAAATTTACCCACAATCCTATCCATAAGTCTCAAGTGTCCATTTTTCATGCCGTCTTCTATATCTTGTCCAGTTACTTAACAATAAGAGGCAATAACTGTCACTTTGATGGCTACATATTCTGTTGAGCTGGCATACCATAATTTCCTTACATAATAGCAGTTCACACACTTGGCTAAAAAGTGTTCTTAAAATTATATAAAAATAACAAACCAGGCTTGGGAGAGAAGATGGAAAAGAAATGCACTAAGTGTATTATGTCCTCCTCCCTGTGACACATTTAACTTCCTCCTGAAAGTCTCCTGGACACCCCGGCCAGGTTGGGTGCGATTCTGAGATTTCGGACACCCTATCCTCCTGTCACCGTGTGTAGTGGACCTGCGGGGGTCGTCTCTCCCAAACACTGTCAGGCTGCGTGCTGGCTCACTGCTGCCTGCCTGATGCTCAGTACTCCTCTGCATGACTGCATACAGGAATGGCAGAACGGATGTTCGGCTGCTATGCGCTGAATGGAAAGTAGAACACAGCCGTCTCAAAATCTGTGTTCCTATCTCCCAAATTTCCTTTCACATACACATCTTATAATATTTAAAATCGTTCTCATGTGGACAGGAATGTGCAAAAGACAAGAGTCTGAAGAACACAGAATCTTGAAGGACTTTTTTTTTCCCTCTAAGATGCAAAAACTTTCCAGGTAGCACCGGCAATGAGTGAGGCATCCTGACTCTATCCCGCTTTCTGCTCCGCTGGGACAATGCTTTTTGGCCCTCTTGTGGTGGGTAGGAAAAGGCCCTCTTACTTGTTCCTATGAAAGAGATGTAAGAACAGTCACTTCCAGACTGGAGTAATGATGCTGAGAGCCCTTGTAGAGCTTGCTTTTTCTCAGACACAGTGACCAGAATGTTCCAGATAGCAGCTTTTCTGTCAGCCAGGTCTCAGCATGAGAACGACATGAAGCAGTCCCTAGGCAAATGGAGATGACATGTCCTATGACTGNAGAGATGTAAGAACAGTCACTTCCAGACTGGAGTAATGATGCTGAGAGCCCTTGTAGAGCTTGCTTTTTCTCAGACACAGTGACCAGAATGTTCCAGATAGCAGCTTTTCTGTCAGCCAGGTCTCAGCATGAGAACGACATGAAGCAGTCCCTAGGCAAATGGAGATGACATGTCCTATGACTGAGCAATGAACCTCTGTATTGTGCAGTTGTTGAGATTTAGGTATTGTCTGGTACTGATACTAGCCTACCCTGATCGACACTTCATGGGAAAAATTTTGCCTCATTACGCCTTAAAAAGAGACTGTCACTGAGCTCTAGAAATGTCTGAAGACAGTAAAATTTAAATGCTAAAACATTAGAAGAGGAAGCATGTCTGCTTAGCAACCACAGTACCAAGGTGGAAAATCTAGGCATTTCTAATGTGGCTTTTATCTGGCTTACAGATAAGCTAGTGGGACTTCCCTGGTGGCTCAGATGGTAAAGCGTCTGCCCAAAACGTGGGGGACCCGGGTTCGATCTCTGCGTCGGGAAGATCCTCTGGAGGAGGAAACGGCACCCAACTCCGGTACTCTTGCCTGGAGAATCCCATGGATGGAGGAGCCTGGGTAGGCTACAGTCCATGGGGTCGCAAAGAGTCAGACACGACTGAGCGACTTCACTTCACTTCACAGGGCTAGTTAGACCAACAGTTGTAAGTAACTAGATGCTATATTGACCCAAAAAAAAAAAAAAAGAACATGGTCCATTGGATTACTTCAGGGTATTTTCTAGCCCTAAATGTTGGTAGCTGGACTGGTACTTATCACATTCTGAAACACAGGCAGGAAAAGTAAGCATTATACGTGTCAGTTTTGATATGTGTTTTAGTACCTTTCGTGCCTCATCCCCAGTGAAGAAGAAACCTCTTAATATGGAATTCCTTGGCCTTATCCAGGGCACTGTGAGGATTTGCATTCATTGGTAGCTTTTTGAAAATCCATGGGGGAAAGTAGCTCCAGAATTATTGAGAAAGTACAGAGCACAGATTCAAAGGACCTGGATCTGAACACCAGCTCTGTCACTCTGAGTTATATCATATGAACTTTTAAAGCTTGGCCTAATGTCTAATGCCAGATTACGAGGATTCCTGTGAAAAGTACATATAATGAAGTTTGTGAAAAATCAGCCTACCTAGGTTCCAAGGGATTAACTTCTTTACTAAGGTTTATTCCATTGACCGTGTTTCTGCCTAAGAACAGGAGTAGCTGGAGATGCATCCAGAGAAAACTTGCTGCTGAATTAATTGTTTTTAAATCCCAAAGAGTGCCTATTAATCAAGTACTATTTTTGGTGTAGGCTCAAGGATTTCTCCTACAAATAAATGGAAAATGACCATTACAGAAGTGGATAACCAATTGGTATTCACGGTCAAGCCTCAGACCAGGTGCTATGGGGATTTCCGCCATTCTATGCAATTTGGACAAATTCTCATCAGTACCTCTGTCTCTGAGAGTTCTTTACACTCAGTCTTACTGTGCGGCAACTGGAATTACATCTGCACACATCAAAAGCAATTCCACACTCTGGATGCTCAGAAGAACAACACTGATGTTTTAGCTAAAAGCTCTGGCTCCACCTGCTAACAATGGGTTTGGGAACTAATAATCTCAAATTCTGACAGTCACTGAGCTGGGCCAGCTAACAGTGGAGCCTTATGTCTGAAACAGAAAGTGTTTGAGGAACAGACTTGGAATTTGCATCTTGGTACTGGCTGTAGACAGTTCAGAGCTTGGGTGATGGAACGTTGAGTTTTAGTACATATTTCAAATCTTCATAATTTAGTATTTAGAGACACTACAAGAAGAAGGATGTTAAGGAAGGAATTTGTAGTTGATTTTGTCCTTCTTCATCCTCCTTTCTCCCACACCTTTACTGAACTGGATGGCAGAAAACAAATTTCTATTCAAACATATTTAAGGCAGGCACTCATTTCAAGTTTCCTTCATGTATCACTCAAGATAAGGAGACTTGGAATTCTCAATGTCCTGAAAAGCCTAGTATTTAGATGGGAGTTTGTCTTTATAACAATGTAGGATACACTTTTCTCACTCCATTTCACCTTAAGGTCCCCAATCAAGCAGTAATGGGGCACTTCCTCTCCAAATATTTTGAAAACTTACTATTTGCCAGGCTCAAGGCATATGCCATTTTCAAACAACTCTGTGAGGTAGATGCCTTTCCTTACTTATTTTGTTGATAAGAAAAATGTAGCCTAAGGAAATTAAGTAATACCTAAGGGTACCCTGTTGGTAGCATAGTCAAGGTTTAAACTCTGGGCATCTCACTCCTGAGTTGGAACTATGGTCTCTCAGTGACAGTGGTAAGGGGCAGGTTCAGAAGTCCTGAAAAATGGATATTGGTCATTTTTCTGGAATGAGTGAAGAGGAAAGGGGGTCAACAACAAGGAAACAGTGATATTTAAATAAAGAAAAAGAAAGAAAAAAACACCTCAGAATGGTTTAAGGTCTACCTGTACAGATCAAGGAATATACTTTGGATACTAGAATTTTCCTTTCGGAAATTCTGCTTTTCAGAAACTGGGAGCTGCTCACCAATGAAGAATGGTTAAATCATTCATATAGTAGAATACTTTAACATTTTTAAAAACTCAAAGGGTCAAGATATAAGCTCTGTGTTCACCCAAAATCTCCTCTCTCTTCTACTAAATGAGGAAACATTATTACCTACTCGAGAGGGATATTATGAGAATTAGTACAATAACTCATGTAAAATGCTTAGAAGGGCGCCTAGTGCATGGTGATTTGGCAATAAGGAGTCCATGATCTGAACCACAGTCAGCTCCCGATCCTGTTTTTGCTGACTGTATAGAGCTTCTCCATCTTTGTCTGCAAAGAATATAATCAATCTGATTTCAGTGATCATCTGGTGATGTCCATGTGTAGAGTCTTCTCTTGTGTTGTTGGAAGAAGGCGTTTGCTATGACCAGTGTGTTTCTTGGCAAAACTCTATCAGCCCTTGTCCTGCTTCATTCCGTACTCCAAGGCCTGTACTCCAGATTGTGATTGCACCCATGAAATTAAAAGATGCTTACTCCTTGGAAGGAAAGTTATGACCAACCTAGATAGCATATTCAAAAGCAGAGACATTACTTTGCCAACAAAGGTCCGCCTAGTCAAGGCTATGGTTTTTCCAGTGGTCATGTATGGATGTGAGAGTTGGATTGTGAGGAAAGCTGAGTGCCGAAGAATTGATGCTTTTGAAATGTGGTGTTGGAAAAGACTCTTGAGAGTATCTTGGACTGCAAGGAGATCCAACCAGTCCATCCTAAAGGAGATGAGTCCTGAGTGTTCATTGGAAAGACTGATGCTGAAGCTAAAACTCCAATACTTTGGCCACCTCATGTAAAGAGCTGACTCATTGGAAAAGATCCTGATGCTGGGAGGGATTGGGAGAAGGAGGAGAAGGGGACGACAGAGGATGAGATGGCTGGATGGCATCACCGACTCGATGCACATGAGTTTGGGTAACCTCCAGGAGTTGGTGATGGACAGGGAGGCCTAGTGTGCTGCGATTCATGGGGTTGTAAAGAGTTGGACACGACTGAGCGACTGAACTGAACTGAGTGCATGGTGAGCACTCAGCGGATGTTAGCTTTTATTATCAATATGATGTGAAAAGGTGTTCATGATACACTGTAATGTGAACAGAAGAGGATATGAAACGGTATATATTGTGATTCCAATTTTTTAAAAAATATGTACACATGCAGGGGAAATATCTGGAAACATACATATCATAATGTTAAGAGTATTAACTGCTTCAACTGTATGTGAACCGAGAACTCCCAGATACTCAGGGTTTAGAAAAGGCAGAAGAACCAGAGATCAAATTGCCAATATCCACTGGATCATCAAAAAAGCAAGAGAATTTCAAAAAGACATCTACTTCTATTTCACTGACTATGCTAAAGTGTTTGACTGTGTGGATCACAATAAACTATGGAAAATTCTTAGAGATGAGAATACCAGACCACCTGACCTGCCTCCTGAAAAATCTGCAAGAAGCAACAGTTAGAAACAGACATGGAACAATGGACTGGTTCAGTAATGGGAAAGGAGTACAACAAGGTTGTATATTGTCACCCTGCTTATTTAGCTTATATGCAGAATATATCATGAGAAATGCCAGGCTGGATAAAGCACAAGCTGGAATCAAGATTGATGGGAGAAATAACAACAAACTCAGATATGCAGATGACACCAGCCTAATGGCAGAAAATGAAGAGGAACTAAATGGCCTCTTGATGAAGGTGGAAGAGGACAATGAAAAAGCTGGCTTAAAACTCAATATTCAAAGAATAAAGATCATGGCATCTGGTCGCATCACTTCATAGCAAACAAATGGGAAACAATGGAGACAGTGACAGACTTTTATTTGATTGAACTCCAAAATCACTGCAGATGGTAACTGCAGCCATGAAATTAAAAGACACTTGCTCCTTGGAAGAAAAGCTATTTCAAACCTAGACAGCATATTGAAAAGCAGAGATATTACTTTGCCAGCAAAGGTCCATCTAGTCAAAGCTATGGTTTTCCTGTAGTCATGTATGGATGTGAAAGTTGAACCATAAAGAAAGCTGAGCACCCAAGTATTGATGCTTTTGAACTGTGGTGTTGGAGAAGACTCGTGAGAGTCCCTTGGACTGCAAGGAGATCAAACCAGTCAATCCTCAAGGAAATCAACTTCGAATATTCATTGGAAGGACTGATGTTGAAGTTCCAATACTTTGACTATCTGATGCAAAGAACCAACTCATTCAAAAAGACATTGATGCTGGGAAAGATTGACGGCAGGAGGAGAAGGGGATGACAGAGGATAAGATGGTTGGATGACATCACCGACTCAACAGACATGAGTTTGAGCAAGCTCTGGGAGATGGTGAAGGACAGGGAAGCCTGGCATGCTGCAGTCCATGGGATCACAAAGAGCCAGACCCAACTGAGTGACTGAACTACAAAAACAACTTATTGCTGTGGTTGTGAGATCATTATTTCCTATAAACATAGATGATTTTTATAATTACAAAAATTTGGTTTCCATTTTGACAAAAACAATAAAAATAAACAAATGACCCTTGGGGGGTCCACAACTCTTATCTTCTTTCTTGTTTTCTCCAATTCCAGGACAAGATAATGAAGAACATGAAGATGAGCTCTAGGCCTCAGTTCTGTTATCATAGCCAAGTGATTTAACCCAGGTCTCAATATCTTGTAGGGTTATTATAGAAAAGCAACTGAGAGAATATCTGAAAGCACTTAAGCCCTCATAAGGAATTATTACTACTCATGTTCTCTTTTGCAGGCTCTAGAGGACCATTTTGTTTCCAGGGCTTAGAATTGTAACAACCAGAGTTTTGCAAATAAGAACGACGACAAAATATTATCCAAACCTCAATGGCTCTTCCTTATTTTAAACAAACTGTACATGCAAGAATCTCAGTGTTTTTGAACTCTTCTAAATAAATAATATTATCTCCCACTACTAAGATAATGAGAGGATATTCAGTACCCACACCTATGGTATCTGCATGAAGAAACAAACCATGAACTCCAAACACAGGTTCCAGAATTTCCTCTAGATAATTTGCACAACAATCTGTGTTGTTAAGCACACAATTCACCAATAAAACCATACTAGATGCGTTTGGAATGAGTAAGAAACAGAGGTGAGCAAGAAAACAAAATCTTTCTTTTCTTAACCTCCCTTCCTTCCTTCTTCTGTGCCACCCCCCAATTTGTCTGTCTTTGACTCTCTCCGAAAGAAGCTGTCCTAAAGTCAGTATTGATTAAAAAATATTAATGTCCCAAGGCATCGCAAATCAAAACAAATCTTACTTTATGACTAAAAATAAATATCACAATGGAAAAACTGTGAGGGTGTACAGAGAGCAGAAGTTAGAATTGTTCACCCTTTAATGTTCTTATTCAAAATGTTTGAGGTCTTAACCTTCTCAACGTGAAGTCATGACTTATTTCATTCAACTTGTAGACGCAAAAAGAAATGTAATTTAAATAGATATTTTACTTAAAATCCAACTATACCAATAAATTTATCTACTTCAAATCTGTTAGACTAAAAGCTGACTGCCCTCTGGTGGGCTATTTCTAAAATATTTAGCACCTCTTTAACTTTGCTTTATAAATATTGCAAGTATCATAAGACTATTTTACAATTCAACCCATGTAAATAACACTAATATTTGGGAAAAGGAGAAAAGTCAGTTAAATACTCTTTATTAAATGTAAAAGCAAATTATAGCAAGTTTAGCTATTTCTAA
This sequence comes from Neotragus moschatus, assembly GCA_006410615.1. NCBI lineage: Eukaryota > Metazoa > Chordata > Mammalia > Artiodactyla > Bovidae > Neotragus > Neotragus moschatus. Next base: position 1,486,559 of record SJYA01000748.1, read on the forward strand.
TTTTTAAAACGTGTTTTTCTTTGAAATGTAAATTTATTTTAGTTTCAAGCTTCAATTAAAGTAGTGGAAGCAAAGCAAAAAGTTATTTGAACTTTATTTTCATTTCCTACACATCTGCGTTTTAATAATTGTGTTGTTTTTTCACTGTTAAGCAATAACAACAAAAAAAGTGTTTATCACACTTAGGTTCTGTTCTCTGTCCCTAAGTGTTAATTTTACTGTTTGAAAAAAGAAATCGAAATTATATTTTTAATTAAAAAAACATTATATTGCTTTGGGGAGAAAAAAGCTAAAAAAATACCACATCAATGTATAAGAGCTAAGATGGGTAAAGTAGGAAGCATGTTCAGAGACTATTCATAAAACCCTTTGGAATCTTAACAAAGTCCAGTACATTGTCAATCCAACAGGATCTCATTCTCCTGTTTGCAATTCTAATAAAGAGGTTCTAGTGAGCTGATATCTCAGGTATGCTAACTGAATTTTTCAGTTTTCATTCAGCTATTTAGGCTGTGTACATCAATTTCTGAAGCATCACCAGCCCCATTCATCAGATCATTGTCAATGAGAATTTCAACTCACTTTTTAAATTATTTCCTCAACATATGTGCCATCCTTATGCAAACAAATCTTGTGAAAATTTGAATTCACATTAACAATGTTATTTCAAATAGAAAAAGACTGGGTTTTTTAAAGAAATCAAGAAAAACTTCTTAAAGAAAGACTTCTTAAAGCTTTAAGTAAACTACTTAAAAACAAAACAAAAACCCACCTCTTAGCCTCTCTGTAAGAAAAATGAAAAGTGTTACTGAGTAATTTATCCGATCAATTTCATCAATACTGATAACATATCTAGAAAATCCAATTTAACATGCCCCCTTTCTTTTCTTGGTAGCACTGCTTTTTGGCAATAGCATAAAGATTAATTTATTAAGTCTCAATTTCATTTAGCATTTGGAAATAGAACCTCAGGAAAAAAAAAAAAACTCTCCGTTTCTAACAGTGGAACTGAAGACTGCAATCAAATTCCTACATAAGGTTAATTTTATGGTTACAGATACTCAGATTTAAGCACAAGAGCAGCTTACAGCTTTGTGTATCTAAAATACACAAAGATCGCCCACATTCAGTCTCTTAGACAGAAGACATCTGAAACATCCAGTAGCAATGTAAGTGTCTTTATCCAAAATAGGCAAGGAAGTCACACAAATTAAAATGCTTCCTGTATTTGGTGCAAGTTAACATTTTTTCAAGTTTGCTTTTAAACTAATTAACATGTGAAATGGATTTAAAATGGAAAGCTGTCACTTCTGTGAGATTTGATTACAACCCCCCTCCACCTTCCAATTCAAAGTAAATGGAAATATAGAAATGAAGAAAGAAAAAGTGAAAGACTGTGAAAAGTGAAAGCATCAGTGAAAGACTGCTTTAAAATTGCAATAAAATTTACTGTTTTATAAGGGCTCACTAGAATGTCATTTGAAAGCCATTAACAGTAAACCAGGTTATCCATTTCTCTCGCCCTGCGAGACAGCGCTGGAGGCTGCTCTCCACGATTTTGCTTTCTGTCTAAATACCCCTACCCTTCCTTGAGCCTGAGGGAATTAGAAATTTCCCTATTCATCTGAGTTGTTTGTTACAGTTTTTCACTTTAAAATTGTTTAAATTATAGACCCCGAGCATTTAGGATTATTATTCATGCCAAGTTTTCAATTCAGCTTCAGAAATAATTGAATGGAAGCACAGTGTGTGTAGGTAAATCAGTATCTACGCAGAATAAAAAGAAATCATCTTACCTAGCATTTCCAGCTATGTAGAAACTGAAAAATAAGCTGTGTGTGTGTGAATAGATATAATTCTACAACTGCCTCTGAATTCTCTGAATTTGCAACAGTTTTGGTCTATCGGTACCCATTAAATCAATATTTTTATAGCTTAAAACGCGATATTTTTTCTATCACAAATGTGTACCGGCTCATCGCAGCTTTGCGACTTATCCGAAAGCTTCTCCATGTGTCCTGCACTGAGCATTGTTTTTTCCATCAACAGAGGGCAGTCTATCGTTTGCCAAGGAACTCAGCTCCAGTGAGAGGGCTGAGGGCTGGGAGGACTGCATCTGACAGATGAGGTTTGCACAGAGTTTGCTCCAGTAACAGGCAGAAGCTCTTCCAACTGGTCAGTGTGTAACTCATTGGAAAGGCTACTGATCGTTGAAACAACATGCTTGAGTGAAAGAGAACCCCGTGATTTACAGAAGTCTGATGCAAGTGACTTTTAAGTCCGTGGTGTGTTATTATTTGAGTATCACTCAAAGGGTTAGTATAGGAAATCATCATTTGCATAAAACCCAGATGCATGCTCAAATCCGCTCACCTTGCAGAGGTAGTGACAGCTTTATTTATGTTGCCTGCCCTCACACTGTGTGTGGGAGTGTCTTCGGTGTGACTGTTTTAGTACAACTTAAATATATTATAGCTGTTTTATATTTGATCCAAGAAAAATGAAATAATTCTTCATATGGTAATCTATCAGGGTCATAATTGACACATTACAGAGGTCTAGCTTTTTTTCTCTGCTACAGGGAATAAAGAAAAGTTCAGGTGCTGGGGCTATTAATTTTTCATCAGTCAAAGGCATTAAATTTAAACTGAAAATCTGAAAGAATGGAAAAAGATGCACTTCAAGAAAATTAGATCTTCGCAGAGCATTTGTCCAAGATATACATTTACTCATACGTAATTTATTAGACATTTCAACACAGCAAAGTCATAATCTGGTAGTACAGGGACTGCATTTTACTCTGTGGCAGGAAAGTTTTACAAATGTCTTAAAGCTATTGTAAAAGCGGCAGTGAGAAATCCTAATAGATACCAGAATCAACATATCTGAAGTGTATGCATTATCATAGCCCATTATTTTAAATAAGAGTGTTCCATCTCAAGAACTGGATGATATCACAAATAACAGAATAAATGGGAATGTAAAAGTCAAACAGCGTGACAAAAACTGCTCAGACTTAGAGAAAAAGCTTTTTAGAATACAGATGTGTTCTAAAAATCCTTCTGTAAAAAAGTGTGTTCCATTATCACAGAAGGAAAGAAACTCAAGGTTTTTCTTATGTTTAGGGTATATTTATGTGATATTAAGGATGATGAAGCAAATATTTAGCAGCTAGGGTACTGCGTGCAGCCAACAATAATTCCTTTATCATTTACCCAACAAGAAGATAAGTGCCGTTTTCCTTCTTTTGCAAATATATTTGCCAGCAGCTGTTTCAACATTTATAAAGACCATTTCCACTGATTGCCAAATAACCATAAATTCATTTACACATATTTCTGAGTTGGAGGCATAAAAATAATTACATGTCTGATTAAATCCACTTATGCCTTCACATCTTACTAAATCTGTAATAGACATGAATTGTTACGATGTATTACATCTAAGTACATAAATAATACAATGCAGACGCAGAGTCCAGCTTTTCTACAACAGAACGTGTGGAGATAATTTACACAAATATAGTTGAGATACAGTATAAAAAAACAACATATTTTAGAAATTGTTATGACACAGAAAATGTGTGACACAGAAAAGAGAGACTTCAGCTAGAAAACTAAAGAAACTATCCTTGTTTATCACTGCCTCACTGTCCTAAAATACTATTAAATAGTTATCTTAATAAGCTTGTCATTAGAGAATAAGCTGAAAACTCCTTTCCTTAATATGCAAACTACAGAAAATTATACATACACTTACAACTTGCTGAATTCTTGAGGTATGCTCTGTTGCTCCTCCCCCACCTACCTCCCACCCCACAACGGCATCATTCCACCCACCCTCCCCCACCTCCTCTGCCACTTGGGACCAAGGTGATTTAAACGATTATAGTACATAGTACATGGGAAAATACTTTCGGGGACTGTTCAAAGTTAAGAATCACAGTGCTTAGAAAGAGCAGTTTGATTCCCCTCTTTACTCCCTACAAGAGACATGAAATTTTGCTTTCTTTTGACTGAGACTCAGGCCAGAATACTGGAGTGGGTAGCCTTTCCCTTCTCCAGGGGATCTTTGCAACCCAGGGATCGAACCCAGGTCTCCTGCATTGCAGGCAGATTCTTTACCAGCTGAGCCACAAGGGAAGCCCTATAATAACTTTAATCACACAATATTTAACCATATTTGTTATACCACAACACTTGGTAACACTTCATTTTGAGTGTCCCAGCATTATTAATTCATTTGGTATTCACTGTAATAACACTGATCATCATGAACTTATTTGGTATGCATGTGGATGTCATAAGTATTTCCATAGGACTTCTATTGCATTTCAGCATTAATTAAAGGCACTTCCTAATTTTCTTAGGAAAATAGGAATATACTGTAATTCTTAAATACTGTGTCTTTCAATAGTACATACATAGGCTGATTATTAAGCCATATGTAGAATTATTTGTACCACCTTATGAACATATTTTATATACGAAACAGCTAACAAAATCAGTCTCTAGGTTTTTGTGTTCATGATATATTTTCTTAATATCAGCACTTCATGAACACAGAAGTGACATTTACAATCACATTTCTCAAGCAAAGAAGAAAACCACCCTACATTAATTTCCAGACTCTGAGACAGAAAATGTCTTTCTTTAAAAACAAACATACAAATAATAAACACCTAGAGAATGAATGCCACCTAACCAAGTTTGCATGCTCATGCTCTTTCCTTCCTGCTTCCCCAGATCCTAGAGGTGCCCATAGCTCTGTGGATGTAGCGCCTTTTATCTGCTATTGGGGTACGCCAGTTCTGTGATGTCATTCACTCAGCAAGAAAAAATACCAGCCACCCCCACTGGTATCCTGAGATGGCAAAATGAAGTGGCTTATCAAAGGATAGCAGAAAACTGTTTAAAAGAGAGATCTGCTAAAATCTACTAATCTTCAATCACACCAAGGTTTCTGAAGTTACACAGGCTTTTTCATGTGTTCATAAAAGGAGCTGATCCCATTCTCTCTCTTTTCTGCCAACAGAGATACATTTGTCAGCCCTATCATATCCCTTCTGCTAAAGGAAAGTAATGATACCATATTTGAGAGTGTGTGAGATTCTCTCCTGAATTTCAGCTTCAAACACCAGGGGGTTCCTATCTTAATACAAGGGAGTGTTTTTCATTTATACTTGATTTTTTATTTTTAAAATTGTTTTTACTTACTGTTATTCTGGAAACTAAAATCAGGCAGCAGTATTAGCAAGTAAAAGGATTAGCAGTATTAGCAAGTAAAGCAAGATTTAAAGGACTTAAATCTTATTTAAAATTATAGGAAGTAAATATTTTCCCCCACTTGATTTTGTAATTTCAAAGTGGGGGGAGGAGAATTATTTAATTCTTAAAGCTTCTGAATGTGTTTTAAAATGGGAATCTGTAAACACTGGTTAAACCTTAGCTTTATTTGTTCATTATTTCTCAGTCGTAACATGAATAGACAAACATACCTAAAAGAACGAAACCTTTACCGGGGAAACACGTTTTCTCAAAGCAGTGATAAGACTCACAAGTTCTCACACTTTATATAACAAATATAATTTTTAAAATATTTAAAAATAACACTAGTATTGTACTATTCCAAAACAGAAAATGCAAAGGAGTTTGCAGCTAAAATATTTATTTTTCTAGTACATTTAGTGATAACACAGTTATATTTAATGAAACCCATGCAGAAGGAGTAGAAAATCCAGTTCATAATTGTAATGTAGGGAGGAGACAGAGCTGGACTTTTTTTCTTACTGTTTGTACTCCGAATTCATTTAATAGGCACTGCACCTCAAGGCGTGCGGACAGCGGTGGATTCCTATTCTGTAGCTTAGAGAATTACCCACTCTTCAGAGGATAGATTTAAAATGTTGCCGCCTGTGAATTTTAGGTTTTTGTTCATTTCAACATTTAAGGCAGATCTCTCATGTACAAAAAGTACTTCAAAGGTATTCATTTATTTTTTTGTTTATTTAGGTTTGTAGCCCTTTCTCTGAGAATTGTTCTTATTAATCTTTGCACTGAAATATTTTTAGGAACCAATGCCAGTTACCTTGATATTGCCTATTTAACAGTGGCAGATTCTGTTTTGCTACTGGTGGCAAACAATTTAATTAGGAACACAAAATAGCCGCCTGCTTTATTTCCCTCTGCAAGTATCTGTTCCTTGTCTAAGAATAAGCAACTACCACTATAAAAATCTCTTTGAGCTCTCGCTAATGAAACTTCCTGATTCCACTTGTTTAACCAAGCTCTCTCTGCAACGATTTATTCTTTCTTTCTAAACAGACCTTTAGGTATGCAAGGCCGTTTGTAAATTATATGGTGCTGGCAATATCATGAAATATCATGACTGCAGTTTATGGGCAGATGAAGGGGGATGAGTAGTAACAAGAATAAATTACACAAAATACATTGGGGGAGAAATGGCAAAGTGGTGGTGCCAGCAAAATTATTAAACTTTAGAGTGGTACTTAATAAGGGCACTAAATTAAGTGACCTTATGATTGGATGGACATAGCAAATGGGCTTCTCAGGGAATTATCTTCCATTAACTTACAAAGAAATAAGGAGATATAGTATCATAAACCAAGATAAGAAAAGTATAGGTGAACTGAATATTAACAAATAAAGCAGTTCCCTGGAAACAACTATCCTTTTAGAAACATCCTGAACATACTACCTAAAAATCACATGCTGGTGAAAAGACTATAGTTTATGGCTTAAGACAATATATTGTATATTTAATTTGGTCTTTTTTTACAAATGTGTCTAGCCACAAGCATAAAAGCTCACACTGTCTAACTAATATAAAGTTATGAAGAATATTGGGAACTAGAAAGTCAGTCATGCACTATGGATTTCTTTACCTTGCTTAATTCATCTGTGAAATGGAGTGGTAATTCTGACTGACCGATTGAGGAATCATTAATATATGGCTTAATATAAATTAGAAAATGTTGGCATACATGTATGTGTATGCACATGCATTTTGCTCTCAGGTACCTTTTTTTAACTGCAGTAGAATTAACAAGCAATAAAGTACACAAATCTTCCACGCAGAGCTCAGTGAGGTTTTGCATGTGTATGTGTGTGTGCATGTGTATGTGTGTGTGTATATATATATATATATATATATATATATATATGTGCCCTTGTGACCACTTCAGTTCAGTGCTAAGCTTCAAACATGTCCAACTCTTTGCAGTCCTATAGACTGTAGCCCACCAGGATCCTCTATCCATGAGATTTTCCCAGGCAAGAATACTGGAGTGGATTGCCATTTCCTACTCCAGGCGATCTTTCTGACCCAGGGTTCAAAGCCACATCTCTTGTGTCCCCTCAGTTGGCAGGCGGATTCTTTACCACTAGTGCCACCTGGGAAGCCCGTGTGACCAATATCCAGATATTTTCACTCACCCTGGAAAGTTTCCTTCTTTCCATACTCCCCCATTTCTCCCCAAAATTAACCACTGCTATGACTTCTGTCACTTCTTAGATTAGTTGAAAATGTCCTTGAAATCACAGATTTATACTCTCTTCTGTTTGAAATCTTTCAACCTTGTTGTAGTTTTTGACTCTGTCATTAGACTCCATTATTAGGGATTAGTAAACTTGAAAGCATCAAACAGCCTTCTCCTTTTTTTTCTCTTCTTCTCTGTTCTGCATCCTCAGTGGTTAACAATGCGGTCTCTGCCATCTCTCAGGCTCAGTTCAGTTCAGTCGCTCAGGCATGTCTAACTCTTTGCGACCCCATGGACTGCAGCACGCCAGGCTTCCCTGTCCATCACCAACTCCCAGAGCTTACTCAAACTCATGTCCATTGAGTCGGTGATGCCATCCAACTATCTCATCTGCTGTCATCCCCTTCTCCTCCTGCCTTCAGTCTTTCCCAACATCAAGGTCTTGTCTAGTGAGTCAGTTCTTCTCATCACGTGAGCTGAAACTAGAGTTTCAGCTTAAATATCTGTCCATCCAATGAATATCCAGGAGTGATTTCCTTTAGGATGGACTGGTTGGATCTCTTTGCAGTCCAAAGGACTCTCAAGAGTCTTCTCCAACAACACAGTTCAAAAGCATCAACTCTTCAGCACTCAGCTTTCTTTATAGTCCTACTCTCACATCCATACATGACCACTGGAAAAACCATAGCCTTGACTATACAGACCTTTCTTGGCAAAGTAATGTCTCTGCTTTTTAATATGCTGTCTAGGTTGTTCTCCCAGGCTAGGAATTAATTTAGCTCCATCACTACCACTGTACACACCTGGGTAACTTACTTTAAATCTCCCACTTTTCTACTTAAATGAATGAGATTAGTAACTACCTCTTACAGTAGTTGTGAAGGCTAAATAAGATGATCCACATCAAGTACACAGTATAGTTTCTGGCTACTAAACAACAATTATTAAGGCTAGTCTGGAATATTATAAGTGAAAAAAGAAGAGTTCTTCATTGGATTGTTCTTGAGGACAGCAGGTAGAAGGATCAAGACTTCTAAGCTCTGATTTTCATTTTTTTAAAAATCAGTTCTCAATTAGCCTTAGCACTTACCAAGGCAAAAAAAGACGCTGACAGGTGTTCTTCAATAAGTAAACTTGTGTCATTATTGGTCATTTTTGAATGAAGGAAACATTATTGGTAAAAATGTATTTACATACATTTCACAGTCACCAATGCAGCATATTTGGGTTTTTTTTTTTGAGACAAATGTCAGGAGGAATGGATAGATTTTAGTACTAGAAGGATTCTTATGAATTATTCAGTTTATCCTTATTTTATAACTGAGGAAACTGAGGCAAATCAGGTCATTTGTTTAAGGTCAATGAAGAAGCCAAGATGTCTGCCACACAGTCCAGGGCAACAGTTCTCAAAGTGTGGTTCCCTAGTCATTAACTACAGTAACACCTAATGCTGATGTTACTTGTTAGAGATGCACACTTTTAGGTCACACCCAATGGCATCCATCCATTAAGTAGTAAGAACTACTAGATGGGAAACTGGGGACAGGGTCCAGAGTGCAGGCCCTCCTGGTATTTTACCTGCTAAAGCTGGAACCTTAGTCTATGACCCTGCTACCCTAAGTACTGTCTGTGGACCAGCAGAATTCACGTTATCCAGAAGTTACTTAGAACTGTAGACTTCTGGGCCCCAGATCTACTCAACACTACACTTTAATAAGATTCCCAGGTGTTAGGTATGCCCCTAAAGCTACAAATCATCAGTACACACTAGCAGCCACGGTCAGAACTATCTGAGCTTCAGTTGTCCACTAGAATCTGTGCTGTTTTAGGCCATCAGAGCCGACTGACCCGATTCCCTTCCCCAGGGGACCTGCCAAAACAACTATCATAACACTGAGAACTAGCTTCCCCTCTGTGCCAGATCCTGTACTAAGCAACCTCTGTAGAGCCAATTACGCTTCAAAATTCTTTAATACAGAAATAACTACGCCCATTTTACTAGTAGGAGAACAATCTCAAAGAATTCCTTCTCAACTAGGGCCATGCCATTAGTACATGGAGGAACTGGATAAAATTTTGGTTCTTATGGATTTTTTCCATGATACCATGAGACATCAGCTCCTTAGTCCCCCTAGACTAAGCACTATGGTAATTATTTAAACCAGGACTGGTTTATTTGCACTTACACTAATTTTAATTTACAGGAATCATAAAAACTATAAGAATGTCCGTGGATATGACATCTTAGGTATAACCATGTAGTTTTTGAAAGCTTTAGAACTGTGGTGTTGGAGAAGACTCTTGAGAGTCCCTTGGACAGCAAGGTGATCAAACCAGTCTAATCTAAAGGAAATCAGTCCTGAATGTTAATTGGAAGGACTGATGATGAAGCTGAAGCTCCAGTACTTGGGCCACCTGATGCAAAGAGCTGACTTATTGGGAAAGACCCTGATGCTGGGAAACACTGAAGCCAGGAGGAGAAGGAGACAACAGAGGTTGAGATGGTTGGATGGTATCACCTACTCAATGGACATGAATTTTAGGAAACTCCAGGAGACAGTGAAGAACAGGGAAGCCTGGCATGCTGCAGTTCACGGGGTCGCAAATAGTTGGATATGACTTAGTGACTGAAAAACAACTAGAATGATAAACAAGGTCACTGCTTCTCAGACTACCTTAGTGAAGGAGGACTATCCCCCAACTCTCCTCTTCCATATACTAATTATGTTGCAACATATAATAAAATGAATTTATGGAAAAATAAATGTAAAAGAAAAAATACAAGCCAACTTTTAAAAAGATTCAGTAGATATAAATTTACACTGTCAAGTTGCTGCTAGCATTTCTAAATGCTTACTCTTGATTTCTGTACTTACATTGTCACAGACCAGTGATAAAGAGCTTGCAGACTAGTATTGTTCTAGAAGTATACTTTGAAGAGCAAGAAACTAGACAATGCAAATTGAGGTACAGTATCAATCAGTTTTAAACTACAATAAGTCACACAAATTCTGACTTCATTTCTTCATCCCTAGAAAGATCTGGAAGGCCTCTGATATTTTCTCCAGAGTCAGTCCTTGGAAAACTAGCAACTTTTTTGGGGGGGGTGCTTTTATTCATTCATTCAATCAATATTTAATGATAATTGATCATATATAATTTTCCTAAAGGAAATCAGTCCTGAATATTCATTGGAAGGACTGATGCTGAAGCTGAAACTCCAATACTTTGGCCATCTGATGCGAATAACTGACTCATTTGAAAAGACCCTGATGGTGGGAAAGATTAAAGGTAGAAGGAGAAGGGGACAACAGAGGATGAGATGGTTGAATGGCATCACCGACTCCAGGGACATAAGTTTGAGTAAGCTCCGGGACTTGGTGATGGACAGGGAAGCCTGGTGTGCTGCAGTCCATGGGGTTACAAAGAGCTGGACATGACTGAGAGACTGAACTGATTATGTATAAGATTCTTGGAATTCTAAGCTGATTTAAGAATGGTATCTTTGTACCTATATATATCTGCCACATATTCTTTATCCAATCATCTGCCAGTGGGCATTTAGGTTGTGTCCATGGCTTGGCTATTGTGAATAGTGCTGCTATGAACAGAGGGGTGCATGTATCTTCTTATAGTTCTGTCTAGATACTACTCAGCAATTAAAAAACATAATGCCATTTGCAGCAACATGTGTACAACTAGAGATTAGACTATCATCCTAAGTGAAGTAAATCAGAAAGACAAATACTATATGATATCACTTAAACATGGAATCTAAAATATGACACAATTGAACTTATCCATTAAACAGAAACAGACTCACAGACATTAAGAACAGACTGGTGATTGCCAAGGGGGAGAGGGCTGGTGGAGGGATGGAGTGGGTGGTTGGGGTTAGCAGTTATAAAGTTTTACACACAGAATAAATAAGCAACAAGGTTCCACTGTGTAGAACAGAGAACTATATTCAATAATCTTAAGATAAACCATAATGAAAAAGAATATAAAAAAAGAAGTGTGTGTGTGTGTGTGTGTGTGTGTGTGTGTGTATAACTGACCACTGTGCTCTACAAGACTGTGCTCTATAGGAGAAATAAATGTAATATTGCAAATCAACTATGTTTCAATAAAAATAATGATAAAAAGCAAAAAAAATACAGTCCCTGTTTTTAGGCATGGACATGGTAGTGGATAATGGCAATAATTTCTTTTATGTGTATTGTATATACTTCCATTCACACATCTATAATCATTCTCTTAAAAACTAATTTGAAGTAGCTTACTTTACAGTATAATGAGAAAGATAAAAACCAATAAAACATAGCTTTTTATTAGCTTCTCACTCTAATCTTGACTTTTCACATTATGCTGTAGTGCAATTAGAATAGGTGTTAATGCATCATTTTTAAAGATAAGAAAACAAGCTCAGAAGGACTGTCTCGTGTGCTTAAAATCATACAGCTTGTGCAGAACATAGCAGGGCATCAAACTTAGGTTTGTTGCTTTCAAGCCCAGTAGTTCATAGTAGTTCATAGTAGCCTAGCCATAGTTGTTTTCTTTCACAATTCTTCAGCCATTTCATCTTTGGATTCTCTTTGGATAACCATCCACTCCCAAACATCATGACTTGGTGACCCTCCTAGAGATGGCAAGCCTCTGACCTGGGCTTCTACCTACATTCCTTTAGAGATAGCAGTCTTTTATTTTTCCTTTTTCCAAATTCAGACTTAGCTGACTTATATTCTAGTCATTCTTGAGCTTACTATATGCTGGATGACAGCACATCTAAAAAAATCTGAATATATGATTCTATTTAATGGTAACTAATGGCCAACTATCTCCCTTCTATCTGGGGGGAAACCTAGTTAAGACCACAAGGCAGGGAAGGTTTGTCTTCATGACTTCTACTCTCCTGGTGCTGTGTCCTCATCCCCAAATCAGTGACCTACACAGGAAGACATTTTTTTATTTGTTTAGTAAAATAGTCTCTCAGAGCATTCATTCATGTAAAAGTATAATGGTGGCCAACAACAAAAAGCATTAGCTACCTAGAGGCATTTTTGAGTTCTGTTCTCTTCACTACTGTGTTGCCACAGCCTAGCACACATCTCTCACATGGTTAGGTGCTCAGTACACATTTATTGAATTAATGTTAAATGAATTTGTAATCTGCAAAGAACAGGAACAGAAACCAATCCAGAAGTTTCCATCATTTGCCTTCACCGTATTCAGTGCTCTTATGCTTTTTATTTAATTCATCCTTATCTCATTTACCTTACTGCCTCTGGTTTCCCTTCAAACCTGTCTTCTGCCTATCTGTCTGAATGATGACTCATATGTGATTATGCCACTTCCTTGCCTTAAATGCCTTCTGTATATCTCTACTATCTTCAGTATGTAATTAAAAAACATCAGGTAATACTAAAGGGGGTAACAGTAAAAGCAGGAAGAAGTCACCAAATACACGGCTACTGAGAAGATGCAATTGATAGGAACTGAGATTGAGCTGGATGAGAAGTTGAGGGGAAGGCAAGCATTGGCAACGATGTTAAAGAAAGGGCTGGTGGGGAGGTTCAGGAACAACCTATGTGAGAATGCCTGCTTATTTCTCTGGTCCCATTCCCCCTCCCCCTACTCGAATCAAGACATACAAAATCCAGAGAAACTCCCTTGGACTTACCTTACAATATGGTAAGGAATTCAGAGATTATAAAACATAATTTTAATACCTTAGTAATCTATCTTTTAAAATATGATTTTAATATTAAATGCAGTAATTTTATTAAATATAGTATGACATCTATTTATTAAACATAGTAATATATATATATATTTTAAAGTTGGTTACTTTCTCCATGTTAGTCAGTTTTAGATACCTGGTTTTCTCATTATGAAGGCAATAAAATCCTTAAAACTATACACTTATGCCTACACACTTATGTTCTGTATGAGAAGAGGAATAGGTAGGAAAAAAAGTTAAAAGGTATCTCACTTTTTTGTAAATGTTGGTTGTGAACAAAAGCCCAGAATAGAATGGGTTGTGGAAGCTATCAAGAACAGGAGAAAGATCTTGGGGGACTGTCTCAGTCCAGGTAAAAGGTACAGAGGAGAAGAGACTGTAGGATTTTAATGACATGAAATCTGGCATCAAACCTAGTGAGGTCCTCTTTTCCATGTATTTATTAATTGGATGATCTTAGACAAGTTGCTGCTGCTACTGCTGCTAAGTCGCTTCAGTCGTGTCTGACTCTGTGCGACCCCATAGACGGCAGCCCACCAGGCTCCCCCATCCCTGGGATTCTCCNTGTGTGTGTGTGTGTGTGTGTGTATAACTGACCACTGTGCTCTACAAGACTGTGCTCTATAGGAGAAATAAATGTAATATTGCAAATCAACTATGTTTCAATAAAAATAATGATAAAAAGCAAAAAAAATACAGTCCCTGTTTTTAGGCATGGACATGGTAGTGGATAATGGCAATAATTTCTTTTATGTGTATTGTATATACTTCCATTCATACATCTATAATCATTCTCTTAAAAACTAATTTGAAGTAGCTTACTTTACAGTATAATGAGAAAGATAAAAACCAATAAAACATAGCTTTTTATTAGCTTCTCACTCTAATCTTGACTTTTCACATTATGCTGTAGTGCAATTAGAATAGGTGTTAATGCATCATTTTTAAAGATAAGAAAACAAGCTCAGAAGGACTGTCTCGTGTGCTTAAAATCATACAGCTTGTGCAGAACATAGCAGGGCATCAAACTTAGGTTTGTTGCTTTCAAGCCCAGTAGTTCATAGTAGTTCATAGTAGCCTAGCCATAGTTGTTTTCTTTCACAATTCTTCAGCCATTTCATCTTTGGATTCTCTTTGGATAACCATCCACTCCCAAACATCATGACTTGGTGACCCTCCTAGAGATGGCAAGCCTCTGACCTGGGCTTCTACCTACATTCCTTTAGAGATAGCAGTCTTTTATTTTTCCTTTTTCCAAATTCAGACTTAGCTGACTTATATTCTAGTCATTCTTGAGCTTACTATATGCTGGATGACAGCACATCTAAAAAAATCTGAATATATGATTCTATTTAATGGTAACTAATGGCCAACTATCTCCCTTCTATCTGGGGGGAAACCTAGTTAAGACCACAAGGCAGGGAAGGTTTGTCTTCATGACTTCTACTCTCCTGGTGCTGTGTCCTCATCCCCAAATCAGTGACCTACACAGGAAGACATTTTTTTATTTGTTTAGTAAAATAGTCTCTCAGAGCATTCATTCATGTAAAAGTATAATGGTGGCCAACAACAAAAAGCATTAGCTACCTAGAGGCATTTTTGAGTTCTGTTCTCTTCACTACTGTGTTGCCACAGCCTAGCACACATCTCTCACATGGTTAGGTGCTCAGTACACATTTATTGAATTAATGTTAAATGAATTTGTAATCTGCAAAGAACAGGAACAGAAACCAATCCAGAAGTTTCCATCATTTGCCTTCACCGTATTCAGTGCTCTTATGCTTTTTATTTAATTCATCCTTATCTCATTTACCTTACTGCCTCTGGTTTCCCTTCAAACCTGTCTTCTGCCTATCTGTCTGAATGATGACTCATATGTGATTATGCCACTTCCTTGCCTTAAATGCCTTCTGTATATCTCTACTATCTTCAGTATGTAATTAAAAAACATCAGGTAATACTAAAGGGGGTAACAGTAAAAGCAGGAAGAAGTCACCAAATACACGGCTACTGAGAAGATGCAATTGATAGGAACTGAGATTGAGCTGGATGAGAAGTTGAGGGGAAGGCAAGCATTGGCAACGATGTTAAAGAAAGGGCTGGTGGGGAGGTTCAGGAACAACCTATGTGAGAATGCCTGCTTATTTCTCTGGTCCCATTCCCCCTCCCCCTACTCGAATCAAGACATACAAAATCCAGAGAAACTCCCTTGGACTTACCTTACAATATGGTAAGGAATTCAGAGATTATAAAACATAATTTTAATACCTTAGTAATCTATCTTTTAAAATATGATTTTAATATTAAATGCAGTAATTTTATTAAATATAGTATGACATCTATTTATTAAACATAGTAATATATATATATATTTTAAAGTTGGTTACTTTCTCCATGTTAGTCAGTTTTAGATACCTGGTTTTCTCATTATGAAGGCAATAAAATCCTTAAAACTATACACTTATGCCTACACACTTATGTTCTGTATGAGAAGAGGAATAGGTAGGAAAAAAAGTTAAAAGGTATCTCACTTTTTTGTAAATGTTGGTTGTGAACAAAAGCCCAGAATAGAATGGGTTGTGGAAGCTATCAAGAACAGGAGAAAGATCTTGGGGGACTGTCTCAGTCCAGGTAAAAGGTACAGAGGAGAAGAGACTGTAGGATTTTAATGACATGAAATCTGGCATCAAACCTAGTGAGGTCCTCTTTTCCATGTATTTATTAATTGGATGATCTTAGACAAGTTGCTGCTGCTACTGCTGCTAAGTCGCTTCAGTCGTGTCTGACTCTGTGCGACCCCATAGACGGCAGCCCACCAGGCTCCCCCATCCCTGGGATTCTCCAGGCAAGAACACTGGAGTGGGTTGCCATTTCCTTCTCCAATGCATGAAAGTGAAAAGTGAAAGTGAAGTCACTGAGTCGTGTCCAACTCTCAGCGACCCCACGGACTGCAGCCTACCAGGCTCCTCCGTCCATGGGAGTTTCCAGGCAAGAGTACTGGAGCGGGGTGCCATTGGCCTTCTCCAAGACAAGTTACTTAACCCCTTTAAATCCCTTTAAAGTTCCACTATGTATAAAATGAGAATTATAATAGCACCTACCTCATAGACCAATGGCTTCAGTAAGTTTTTTCTCAACACAATGCTTAGCTTGAAAATGCTCAAAGATATTAATTCTTATTGTAGTGATTAACTATGAATTAACAATAAGAACAACAACAACATGGTGGTCTCTACAGCATACGAGCAGAGTATACCTGAAACGCTATGCCATCTAGAAAACACATATTTTCCAAGATTTCCACATGGAATTTGTGTTCATTATGGTGTTTGTCTCACATTGGTATAAGTAAAGGAAAACTGACACAATTAACATTCCTTCCCAATAGCAGAAAAAGCCTTTCTCTTTTACTACAATAAGCAATAATACAGAACAGACTTCTGGGACAGTGAGAAAGCAAAACTAATTTATGAACTGTGATTGTGAAGATACACCACAGAATGGAGACTATTCCTCGGCCTGTTTCCTCCTGCTCCAGACAATCTGATGATACCAGGACATGGAAACAGAGTTTACTGGAATCTAAGAGGGGTTATTTGACACATTCTGATTCTTATAAACCACTGAGACAACAGCTTCAGTCTATGAACAGTGGACTCCAGACTTGAGGCTTCATCAGAATCCCTGGAAAGCTTGTAAAATATGCATATTTCTGGGCCTCAATTCAGTTTAACAAGTCCCCAAAAGTGATGCCCATGATGCTGGTATGGGACCACACTCTAATAATCACTGCTTCAGAACTGAGAGGTCATTTTCCACCTAACAAGAGATTCAGACTATAAGCTATTCTTGACAATAATGTTAGCATTATTTAAAAAAGGTTCTTTGTGGCTTACCAGGTGGCGTCAGTGGTACAGAACCTGCTTGGAAATGCAGGAGACATAAAAAAGGTTCTTCTTGGAACATACCCTATTTATGGCCCCTGACATTTGAGTGCACATTATCAGCTTTCTCTTGCATCACCACTCTCTTTCTAGAAATCTTGCCAACACATTTTGGTTCGTGCTTCAGCATGCTTTGTATTACATTTTCCCTGCTCTATCTGTATTGTTGAATTCTGCCTGTTGTATAACTGGAATCTTCCTTTTGATTTCACCGCTGGGTTAACAGTTTCTCTCAAAGATTTTGCCTCTTTTTTTTTTAATATGGAACATAAATATATCTACTAGAACTGTAATAGCATACTTCATCAGAATGTGCTTAATACCCAGCATATATTATTTTTAACCAAAAGCAAACTAAAACTAAAATATCAGTACTTGGAACTGGTCCTTTAGATATGTATAATGGATTGACTTCTTTATCAATATTACTAAAGATTTTGCTACTGAGTGCGCTTAAATCAAGGGATACTTGTGCTAAAAACCTATTGTAACTATCATTGGCTTTTTTCATACTTTTAAATTAATTTTTTGTTTTGGTTTTAGTGTAAACCTTAATTTTAGAGCCTGTTATTGTTGCAGGAAGAAGGAACCCTTCTAGGGTCCAAAACTGGGCTCTTGTCTAACACTTCAAAATGAACTATCCGAGGAGACACAAAGCAAGAGATTTTATTGGGAAAGGGCACCTGGGTGGACAGCAGTAGGGTAAGAGAACCCAGGAGAACAACTCTGCTACATAGCTTGCAGTCTCAGGTTTTATGGTGATGGGATTAGCTTCCGGGTTGTCTTTAGCCAGTCATTCTGACTCAGAGTCCTTTCTGGCTGTGCATGCCTTGTTCAGCCAAGATGGATGCCAGAGAGAAGGATTCTGGGATATGGTCCAACATGTGGTAACTCCTTTTGATCTTTCCCGAATTCTTCCAGTTGGTAGTGGCTTATTAGTTCCATGTTCCTTACCAGGACCTCCTGTCATAAAACAACTCATGCAAATGGTTACTATGGTGCCTGGCCAGGGTGGGCAGTTTCTGTCAGTGTGCTTCCCCTAACATTATGGCCAACTATGACTGAGCGAGTTCACTTTCACTTTTCACTTTCCTGCATTGGAGAAGGAAATGGCAACCCACTCCAGTGTTCTTGCCTGGAGAATCCCAGGGACGGGGGAGCCCGTCTATGGGGTCGCACAGAGTCGGACACTACTGAAGCGACTTAGCAGCAGCAGCAGCATGGGCTTTCCTGGTGGATCAGCTGGTAAAGAATTTGTCTGCAATGTAGGAGACCCTGGTTTGATTCCTGGGTCAGGAAGATCCCCTGGAGAAGGGCATGGCAACCCACTCCAGTATCCTTGCCTGGAGAATCCCCATGGACAGAGGAGCCTGGGGGGCTAAAGTCCATGGGGTCACAAAGAGTCGGATGCAGCTAAGCACAGCATCAGCGTGGCTAACTATAATATTTAAGCATTAATTTATAACACTATCTCAACTGGACCTCCCATTGTGCGCAATTTTACATTTTAATTTTTAGAATGGCCAAATATAAATAACTTTTTAATGTTCCTCAAATATAAATACATGGCCAAGTATATGAATCTTAGTGAAGTTTTAGCTTTAACTTATTTATACTCGCTCTCATTTGAGAAGATGAAATGGATATTTGGATTTTACTTGTTAACAGCTGTCTTCTTACAGCTGTGGAAAAATGAACAGGTTGCCATATTCATCAAAGAGAAACCACTACACATGTGTGTTTGTATCTTTAAAAAGCACTGCCTCTGCGTTATTTGTACTTAACCACAATGACAGTGACTACCATATAATAAAAGACTTCATTAATTTGTGCTCTGCTTTGGAAAAGAGCATTTAAATCAGCTCCGCAGATTCAGGGGGTAGGTTTCTTTCCTAAGAAAGCAGAAAAGGAAATAAAAACTCAAATCTAAAGGAAAATTAGCATAGAAGAGGATCTGGTAAACTGGTTAAAAGAAAAGGTGAAAATGTCCTGTCTCCTATTAGTTGAATCTGCCCTTAAATTCCAAAGACATTTGGAATTTTATCCAGTCACTATACTTCGAATAACCATACTTAGGAAAAAATAACTGTCAACTAAATGATCTCTTTATTAAGAGGGGAAAAAGTGGGAGAGCAATGAGTAAAGACTAGCCAGTACAGAATGGATTTGGAGCTGGGGAAAAAGGAAGTGGGGAAAGATTTCAAATTCTCCTTTCCACAGTTTTGATGTGTGCATACTCTACAAAGAAAAATTTTAAATTCCTTTTTTGATGAGTATTAAACCATTTCAGATTATGTCACTCATCATAGTTAGCTCAGATGTTCTAAATAAGAACGTTTTCACATTTAAAAAAAGTTTTTCAGATGCCTGTCTAGAAAAAATAAGAGCTGTTCCATAGCTTATAATATATGGGAATATTCTGTAACCTTTATATTTGGTAAAAAATAAATTCTGGTAACATGTTCTCTGGTGACAATCTGAAAATTCAGACACACTTATGCTGGTGATGTATAAATTGGTGTAACACCTAAGGAAATTGGTTTGCAATATCTATTAATATAAAAACATACATAACCTTTGACCTCGCAATTCCTCTTCTGTGAACTCAAGCTGCATACACAATTTCACATTTGTGGAAAGACACATGTGCCAATGATAAGCATTTGAGATGGCAATTGTAATAACATTTATTTATCAATATGTGACTGATTATAAATTATATTCTATCCATCTAACGGGATTCTATGCAGCTATTAAAATAAATGCAATATGTATTGATATGGGATAGTCTCAAAGACATTAAATAAGAAAACTGCATTTTCATATTCAATATTTGCTTTGCATATAACACTTCTGAAATGATACAGAAGAAGTTGGTATAAGTGCATGGATTGGGGAACGTGTTAAGTAGAGCAGAGAGCCCAGAGTAGGAAGGATACTTTACTATACTCTCTTTGGGACCTCCTGAATTTTATATTCTGAGCATACTTCCTATTTAAAATTAATTCAAAAACTTAGAAGCCAATGGAACCTCAAGATGCAAATAAGTCTGAAACAACTGAGTTAGTCAACCTTACTTCAAGTTAAACTTAAAATTTTAGTTCCCAAGAACGAAAAGTCTAAATCTTTTACTTCTGAATGTACTTAAACTTATTATATACAGAAGGCAACAGTCTTATCATAGGCCATGCAAACTTAGGACCAAAAAAGTACTTTTTAACAACATATTTCTTAAACAGGCATTTGTAAAATGAAAACACATCCATTCTTTGCTTTTTCTGACATGCCCAGTTAGTTCAGCTTAAAGCCTGTCTCTGTAAGGTAAAATAAAGGAAGCTTTGTAGCCATCATTATATGTCTTCACTGTAAGATTTATTGCCATAATTGTGACAGAGCAAATGATTTTTTTTCTTGGCAGCAAAAATAGTCTTAAAAAGAAACTAGGTATTGTTTTTTCTTTTCCAAGCAAAGTATAGATACCCCAAAAATTACATGGTGTCACAGAGCATGCCATAGTTTAAAAAAATGATGCAGTGCCTTCTCTGTCTTATTAAGAAAATTACACAGTTAACTCTTCGTACCTTTGAAGGATGTCTCTGTCTGATGAATTTTGTTATTAGAACAACTTTCAGCTGCAAATTGTGTACTGAAACTAACCCATTCTGGACTTAATGAAGTAGATTCTGAATAAAACAGAGATGTCATAGTAACAGATACAAATTCTACAACTGTGGCCGAACATTCCAAGGTTTTTTGTGTAGCTATTTGTGAGAGAACAATAAGAAATGTAAAGGATCCATATTCTAGCAAATAACTGACAAGTAGGTTATTAATGTACTAGAGGAAGGAACCTTGCAGTTTTCTGCATTACTATTTGCAGAGATTTAATATCATGGGGTTCAAGCTACTCACTCACTCATTTTTTTCTGATTTGGTCAATGAGTCACCTCTCATTGGTCTCATTGCTAGGTGCTGGGAAATCCAAAAGTAAATGAAATCCAGTTTATGTTACAGGTTAGTGATAAGGAGGTTGGGGGGAAGTGAACACAGAAAAAGATAAACGTAACGCTAACCCACTCCAGTGTTCTTGCCTGGAAAATCCCAAGGATGGCAGAGCCTGGTGGGCTGCCTTCTATGGGGTCGCACAGAGTCGGACACAACTGAAGCAACACCGCAGCAGCAGCAATGCCATATAAGAAAGGTAATAAGAGAAAAGAAAAAAGCTTAATGCTGGAGGAGCCTGGAGGAAAGTCATCTAATTCATCTTAAAGCATGCATGGGTTTGTGAGTCTAGATAAGGTGAAGTGGAGGGGGTCAAGGAACATTACTGAGAAGGGGTGATAGTAGAAGGGAGTTTTAGTAAAATGCTGAAGTCTGTGTGTGTGTGTGTGTGTGTGTGTGTGTGTGTGTGTGTGTGCAGCAAAGCAAAATTGCAGGGGAAGGGAGGGGAATGCAACCCTTAAAAGGTATAGAGGTGAGAAATATCAAGGTGAGGGATTGGGGTGGAAGATAGCTTTAAGTAGCTGTGTCCCTAGAACACACTGTAAGGGCAAGAGGGAGAGAAAATGAGTATGAGAGAAGCAGGATTCATACAGAAGATTCCAGCAACAAAATGCTTGAATAAGGATTGACTATAAGCAAAATGCAGCAAGAATCATATACTTGGTCCTCCTTGAATCTATTTACTTCAGAAATGGAAACTTTAGATATTAACTATATAATTTGGGTTGGGGGGTACAACTAGCATAATAGAGACTGGTAGTAATTGGGTTATTTTGCTAATTAACTGGAACTTTTACAAAGAACATTTCCTTAAAGGAAAATACTGTGTGGAATGTTGCAAACCCACAGTTTGCAACTGACAAGCACAATTCACTGGTCCTTAGGGAGGTGAAGTTTGAAGTCTGAGGGCATTACTGCTAGATAAAGCTTTTCATTTGAAAACCCTTAAAAAATCTGGATTTCTAAAAAAAATTTTGAAAATACTAAGCAAACTATAAGGTGAAAAAATCATTATCAATACTAAAAGTAACTGTGATAAGGCAGGATAAAGCAAAATGAAGTGATTTTTTAGAATATACATTTGTTCTATCAATATATATTCTTTCTTATTGTGGTAAAATATATTGTGGTCTCAAGCAAGATAACTTAGGCTTCCTTATAGCACGGTGGTTGTGTTCTAAGACAGCAAAAACCTAGACTGTCAGGCTTCTTCAGTCCAAGGCCCAGAAAATACCTTCTGCTGATTTTTATTGGTCAAAGCAAGTCACAAGTGAGCTTAATATAAAAGTTAGGGAAATAGATTCCACCTCTTGGTGGGGGGGAAAGTGACAAAGCAATTGTGATCATCTTCAATCTACCACAATATTTATATTCAAAATTATGAATTTATGTACCTAAAACAAAACGAACAACAAACAAAAAAACCCTTTGTCTCTATTAGATTTTCTGTAAGGTCCACATGCTTTGGTTGCTGTATCTTTTTATGGGGCTGAAGGTAAAGGGTTAAGGGGAAATGGTAACTTACTGGTGTGTACTGTCATAACTGGCATGTTTATTTCTGTGTTCTTTTTTTTTTTTATAGATCTGAAAAGGAATTTGCATCCAGAATATATTTTACAAACTTTTACACTGATGCCAAAGACACTATAAGAAAATGACAAACATCCTTTATGAATATTGACATAAAAATCCTGGACAAAATACCAGCAAATCAAAGTAGTACATTAAAAGGGTTATATACCATGACCAAGTGGGACCTATTTCTGGAATTTGAGAATGGGTCAACAGACAAAATTAATCAAAGGTAATATATCATATCAATAGAACGCAGGAAAAAAACAGAATCATCTCAATTGATGCAATTAAAGAACTTGACAAAGTTCAACATCCTTTCATGACAAAAGCACTTAGTAAAACAGAAATAGAAGTTAACTTCCACACCACAATAAAGGCTATACATGAAACACCCAGTGCCATCAACACAGTGGCGAAAGACAGAAAGCCTGCCTGCCCAGAACAAGGAACAATGCCCACTTTTGCCACTTTCAGTCAACATTATATGACAAGTTCTAGCCAGAGCAAGCAGGCAAGAAAAAGAAAAGGCATTCAAATTAGAAAGGAAGAAGCAACACTATCCCTATTCACAGCTGACACGACCTTGTATCTTAGAAAACCCCAAAGATTACATATACAAAGTGAAAGTGAAGTCGCTCAGTTGTGTCTGACTCTTCGCGACCCCGTGGGACCAGGCTCCTTCCTCCATGGGATTCTCCAGGCAAAAACACTGGAGTGGGTTGCCATTTTCTTCTCCAGGGGATCTTCCCAACCCAGGGATCAAACTGGGGTCTCAAAGTTAGAGCTAAAATTCAGCAAGGTTCTGTGGTCTTATTTTAAACTTTCTGATGATACTGTTGTCTTTGTCTTCTCTCTTCTACTGGTTATATGATTGTTGTTCTATTGGTATCTTTTGCAGTTAACAGTAGTGGGGAATTCTGAATTAACTCTATAGCAATCTAGATATATTAAATTTAGCTTTATCTCTTTAATCCTTAAGGTCATAAATTTTAATTCTACTCCCTTATAATATATGGCTAAAAATTCAGTGTCCCCTTAATTTTCCATAGTCTGTCTTTACTACAAAGTTTTTTATTTCATTTAGGGTTTTAGATCCAGCTTATTTTTATACAACAATTTTTGTCACTTGACTCTACTTTTTCACCCAAAAGTTCTAGGATTTCTCATTGAATTCTGCAATTATATCTATAATAGCTTATTAATAATTATCTAAATTTTACACTGTTTTCAGAAACCCACCAGTTTTTTTGACACTTGCTGGATCTATCTTCAAGTATTCTTCTTGGGAAGGACACATGGTGATACATCCTTTAATCCTTGCCTGAGACTCTTGGCATAGATATCTCATCTAGATTTTATAATGTAATTCTTGCTTCTTAATCT
Source organism: Neotragus moschatus (assembly GCA_006410615.1). Taxonomy (NCBI): domain Eukaryota; kingdom Metazoa; phylum Chordata; class Mammalia; order Artiodactyla; family Bovidae; genus Neotragus; species Neotragus moschatus. The sequence goes on from SJYA01000748.1 coordinate 1,510,701, forward strand.
TTTTATGCCTTGAAATTTTATAGATAACATTCTTTTGTTTTTCTTTCATTAAAACTGAAAAAAAGAAACTTGAGCATTCTTATTGCTGTGTATTTCTAAAAAGTGATTATATAATTTTCCCTTTTGTTCCTGAATTTAAGTTTTAAAAATTACTACTGTTTATTTAAATGTGGTTGCTTAGTTGATCAGTCATGTCCAACTCTTTGCAACCCCATGGACTATAGCCCACCAGGCTCTTCTGTCCATGGGATTTCCCAGGCAAGAATACTGGAGTCGGTTGCCATTTCCTACTCCAGATTTAGATGTAGGTTCTTCTAACTAATTTTGCCTGCTGCTGCTGCTGCTGCTAAATTGCTTCAGTCGTGTCCGACTCTGTGTGACCCCATGGACGGCAGCCCACCAGGCTAATCCTGTCCTTGGGATTCTTCAGGCAAGAACACTGGAGTGGGTTGCCATTTCCTTCTCCAATGCATGAAAGTGAAAAGTGAAAGGGAAGTCGCTCAGTTGTGTCCAACTCTTAGTAACCCCATGGACTGCAGCCTACCAGGCTCCTAAGTCTGTGGGATTTTCCAGGCAAGAGTACTGGAATGGAGTGCTATTGCCTTCTTCCAACTAATTTTGCCTAGACCCTGGTAATTCACTTTGAGTAGTGATTTTTCTTTACTCAGAAAAGTTTTGTCTATTAGATCCATGACTATTGCTTCACTCATATTGCTCTGGTTTCTGAATCTGGAAAATTATTTTCCAAGTCTGACTTCACATATATGCCTTTCATATTTTTTTCTTACCTCTGCATTTTTTACTCTGCTTCTGAATGTGTATCTCCTGTATCCTTCATAGTATAGATATGAATTTAGAAATTATTTATGCTGTCTATAATCAATATCAAAGCAAATTTACATTTTTCTATTACATTTTTTTTGTACTATTTCCTTATTTTAGCTATATTTGCATCTGATTTTATCTCAGCTTTTCTTTTCTATGCTTGCTTGCTCTTTATTCAAAGAAGCTCTTTAACTCTTCCTTTCTGAATCTTTTTGAGAAACCAAGCAGAAATCTTTTCTCATTTTTACCAGTTTCCTATAGGATAAGTCAGGCTTTTCTGAGGCTTTGGGGTAATAACCTCTTTCCCTTAAGTAGCAATATTATTAGCCTTCTTTTTTACAAAAATGGTTTCCCAGATGACTAAAATGCAGCAAAAGAATATTAACTAGAGGTAGAAAAAGGAAAAATAAGGAGAACGGCCTTAAATAGATCTAGGGATCAACCAATATAAAATGCCTAGCCTGTAGGCCCATGTCATTTGGTATTTGTGGATGGCTATTTGGACTATGTCTGTAAGGAGCAAAGGGCAATACACCAGCCACGGTATCCATAAGGCAAATCCTTAATAACAAAGAGCAATTGTTAGGAGAAGCTTAGATACTAAGATAAGGAAGAAAGTGTCCTTGAGGTCGCATATACAAGGGATTCTCTGTACTGTAATTGCTCAATATCCTCAATAATACTTGAGAGATAACATGATCAATGTCATATGGCTAATGACATGGACTAAAACTTTACCCCAAATGAAATTCAGTAGGAAGATATTTAGAGTGTGTCCAAGTGTATGTGGATTTCATTCATATTCTTTGAGTGGTCCCCCACAAGCTCTGCTTCCTTCAGGTAGGCTTTTGCTGTGTTTTGGATAACTTGATTTTGAAATTATTCTCTTTGGCAATTATCCAGAATATAATTGTTTTCTTTTTCAGTGCGATTTAAAACTATATCTTAATGAAATGTCAAACTAGATACCCCTCCCCCTTATGAAAGTACTGCTGCTGCTGCTAAGTCACTTCAGTGTGTCTAACTCTGTGCGACCCCATAGACGGCAGCCCCCGTCCCTGGGATTCTCCAGGTAAGAGCATTGGAGTGGGTTGCCATTTCCTTCTCCAATGCATGAAAGTGAAAAGTGAAAGGGAAGTCGCTCAGTCGTGTCCGACTCTTCGCGACCCCATGGGCTGCAGCCCACCAGGCTCCCCTGTCCATGGGATTTTCCAGGCAAGAGTACTGGAGTAGGGTGCCATCGCCTTCTCTGTATGAAAGCACCAGAGCCTAGCAAAAAACACACGACTGAAAAAAATGAACATAAAGCTGGTCTATTTCCATGCAGAGGATTACCAGAAGTCAAGGCATTACCAATGAGCAGAATGAAAATTCCTTTTAGAAAACAATTTATATCTATCTTAATTCATGGACAAATGACAACTAAAGCCCCAAAGTTCTACTTCTAGACTTTGACTACAACAATTTTAGCATGGAAATCTTTATTGTAAGTATACTCAAATACTCAACTGTATCCATAACACCAACTCAATAAAGTATTCGGAATGTATTGTTTTGAGCAATGCTATCTTCTGTTGTGTTCTCTAAAACACTGTCACCTAAATAAAGCAACTAAAGCAACACAAAACAACTAAATGAGCTGATTATTGTGCTGTGCTTAGTCACTCAGTCACGTCCAACTCTTTGTGACCCCATGGACGGTAGCCTGCCAGGCTCCTCTGTCCACGGAATTCTCCAGGCAAGAATACTGGAGTGGGTTGCCATGCCCTTCTCCAGGGAATCTTCCCAACCCAGGGATCGAATCAGGGTCTCCTGTGTTGCAGGCAGATTCTTTTCCAGCTGAGCCACGAGGGAAGCCCAGAGTCTATTATTAAATATACATAAATTAAAACTTGGGGCAATATTACAAAAGTAAGTTTTTGGCTTTAAAGGTATCCATCATCATGCTTTGACCAAAAAATGAGGTCATATCTCTTGTATATTTGAAAATTCTTTTTTGTCTATAGGACATTCTTTCCCCATCACACTAAACAACTGCTGAAATGGTCTCGCCTAAATCTTTGAAGGGCTTTTGACGAGTTTTTCTTTTTAACTTAATGTTCTCTTTGTGATAGGGGTAGTGAACTGACAAAAAAATTACAAATCAGAAATACCACAAAATCTCACTGAATCATTAACCTCTATAACATTTTTTCAAATAGGAAAAGGAGTATGTCAAGGCTGTATATTGTCACCCTGCTTATTTAACTTATATGCAGAGTACATCACGAGAAACACTGGACTGGAAGAAACACAAGCTGGAATCAAGATTGCTAGGAGAAACATCAATAACCTCAGATATGCAGATGACACCACCCTTNAGTTCATGGTTCACGTATTGCTGAAGCCTGGCTTGGAGAATTTTGAGCATTACTTTACTAGTGTGTTAGGTGACTGCAATTGTGCAGTAGTTTGAGCATTCTTTGGCATTGACTTTCTTTGGGATTGGAATGAAAACTGACTTTCTCCAGTACTGTGGCCACTGCTGAGTTTTCTAAATTTGCTGGCATAGTGAGTGCAGCACTTTCACATCAGCAATATGATTCAAGTAAGAGGAACACAAAAGGGGAGAGCATTCCCAATTTGTCAATTCTTTCTAATAATTTCCTGCTTTGGGTTTGTCATGTAAGCATAATGATTGGAATTGGAGCAGCCCCCTTGACACCTCAGTTGACCTTAGGCATAAGTGATTTTCACTGGAATGATATACAATAAAGACAGATATCAAGGCTCCTGATGGCATTGTGGTCTTGGCCCCCAGCCCTAGACTACTTTAATATCAAAGAGGATAAATTCTTGTCTTTTTTTTTAAGTAACTATTTTCTAGGTCTCTATTATTTTCAGCCTGATACAATCCTAATATATATAAAATTTTTACATGGAGATAAAACATTGAAATGATAGAACCTTAAATATGTCCCTGTTAAAGAACAAAATTCATGTGAGTAAACTTGGCAGATATTGTTGGCTTTATTTAGCAATTCATGAATTGGGCCACATCTAATCTAGCAGACAGAAAGGAGCTCGGAAGAGGTGTACATGCTGAGATACTTTTATAGACAAGAGTAAACACCAGCAAGAAATTTAGACTGGGCATTTTCTTACTGGTTAAAGATGGTTAATTCCCTTTTAAGGAGCCAAGAGAAGTCTAAGAGCCTGGTCAGGTGACTTGGGCTCAGTAGTCAAGCACTGATTGGTTGATGTAGACCTTTGTTTTCTGGAAGTGTTACTTTGCTGACATGAGGCTTAGCATGAATGACTTCATCTCAGGTTAATCTGGTTGTATTAACACCTTCCATATCATAGGCTGGGAAACTGGCACTATTTATCATTGAATTGACCAAAACATTTGTTCAAATTTCTGCTTGCCCTTTCTTGGAAAGCAGAGGAGAAAGCTGTCTGGAAAACAAA
>SJYA01000748.1:1515254-1560556 GCA_006410615.1 Neotragus moschatus
AGACTAGATCCAGTTTATCAACAGGCAGAGATGTTAAGGATGTGTTCCTTCTCAGTGGACAACAATTTAAATGCATTAAGTTTGGGGTTTTTCAAGATTAAAAAAATAAAGACAACTACTCTGTGCTCAAACTGAAGCACTTAGTAGTCTACTCTGAAACAGCAGACTTAGCAGGAGATAAATCACTGGCCTCAGTGTTTTTACAAAGGCTTTCCATTAATAGTGCTCTGTCAGACAATGGAAGGCAAGCTAACAGCAAAGATTAGATGAAGTATGTTGTGTTCCCAGGCAAACTGATTTTTTTAAGTGGTCTCAAGATGGAATCAGGCTTAGAAAACACCAGATCTGAAAACCAAAATAAAACTACAAATTCGAACTGCAGCTTTTTATTTTTATTAAAACTTTAATAATACTTGAACCTGTGCTGGAACAAAATGAGTTTTAGAATCTTTGCAAACTCCAAAACTGACACTTTTCATTTCTTACATTAGAAATAGCTGTGGAGGTTCATGGAGAAGGAAGAACTACTACTTCTTACCTCCCCTTTCCCCACCAAGAAGACAAAACAAGGAACCAGAGAGGTCACTAGCAGGAGAGTTTCTCCAGAGAGCAGAACAGGCAGATAATGTAACCAAGGACTCTGTTCTACAACTAGTTTAAGGAGATACACTATTCCTGCCCAGCAAGATTTCATCATTTTGATGGGCTAATGATGCCAGTGTTTTCTACTCTACACTTATTCTAAATGGAATTTTTATGTCATTCTCTCTGCTCCTTCTCTTCCAGGTGTGTATGAGGTAGATCAGTTTTCATTTAGTGTAGTAAGTTACTGAATAATAAAGAACTACTGAGTCTGATAGACAATCAGCAATCATCCAGAGACTCTGCCCATTGACCTAGACATATAACTGGATGAGTTTCTTGTAGTTAGCTCTGGTCATGTGACTAATTTCCAGGTAATAAATTATACATTAAAAGGTTGAGTACTTAAGAAAATTTCTTCAAAAACCTTGGACCCTTGCTTCATTCTAATAACTGTGAGACAGATGGGATGGCTGATGCTCCAAGAGCCATCTTAAATCAATGAGGGCCATAATAAGGATCACCAAGCAAATATTTGGAGGACATCAGGGGATGCCATACCAACTCTGGAATGCTTATATCATATTTAATTTATTTAAAAGAAATCAGCTTCTCTTATGTTGTCATCATTATTTAGAGTATGTCTAATAGGACCTCTTTAAATCAAAAAGCATATCCTTTTACATGCATGAAGGGAAGAATAGGTGTGAGGATAAATTTTATTGAAATTTTTTTCTCCCAAGATTGAAACATAGAGGGGAGGAAGAGATTATATTCACTCTTAATATCTGCCTACTAACAATTTTCAGTGCAAAGGACTTAATTCAAAGATTGTTTTGATCATTTCTAAAGATATTTAGTTTACCTAATTGCNATGCATGAAGGGAAGAATAGGTGTGAGGATAAATTTTATTGAAATTTTTTTCTCCCAAGATTGAAACATAGAGGGGAGGAAGAGATTATATTCACTCTTAATATCTACCTACTAACAGTTTTCAGTGCAAAGGACTTAATTCAAAGACTGTTTTGATCATTTCTAAAGATATTTAGTTTACCTAATTGCAAATATATAGTTGCTTAGCATTCATGTTCAAATAAATTTTGCATCTATCTTTTATAATTTAAATGAACACACACATTGGAATTTAAATGTTCCAATGGGAATATCATAAAGCTGCTGTCAGCCTTAGAACTTAGAGAGAAGCCCANGCCTACTAACAATTTTCAGTGCAAAGGACTTAATTCAAAGATTGTTTTGATCATTTCTAAAGATATTTAGTTTACCTAATTGCAAATATATAGTTGCTTAGCATTCATGCTCAAATAAATTTTGTATCTTTTATAATTTAAATGAACACACAGATTGGAATTTAAATGTTCCAATGGGAATATCATAAAGCTGCTGTCAGCCTTAGAACTTAGAGAGAAGCCCAAGAAAGCAATGTCCTCCATGGCCATAGCTGCTTATAATTATCCTAGTTGTAGTGTTAAGAAAGGGAAGATCTTCATCACTAGAAGATAAAAGTCAAATAAGAATTTCTCAGATATGTATCCCATAGATGTGGCATCTGAGTGTTTAGAAGTACTGGTCAGTAAAGAAAACAAGACTGTCTGCAAGTCCTAAATTCTGAAGCTAGGACCTGGATCATTTTAGAGATGACCATAAACACCCCCTCATCATGGCCAAGGCCATTCCACCCACCATCAGAAATCTTGGGAAACCAGTTGTCTGTCTTTGGTTGAGAAGAGTGAAGCAGCCTCTAAAGGATTTGTGTTGGATGCAAACATCCTGACCTGGTCTCAGAAAAAGATCATTAAAAAACAAAAATTACCTAAGAAAATCACATGATGATGGAAGCAGGGATAAACCTTTTCATCCACAGAGGCTCACCATTTGAAGTTCCATAATGACCTCCCTTGTACTGGTGTAGGCAACATGAAGTTTCAGAATCTGAGTCACACATTGTGCCACACATTTAGCTGTGACGGTAGAGAAACACATGTACATCATTGGAAAATGTCACTTACAAGAGCAATGGGCACAATATATCAGCAGAGCATCAGCATCGGACCCTGCTTAAACTTGACATATTCTTCTTCCCTGTGATTGGACCATCCCATGTGTACCATTCTGAGGCTTATGATTTCTACATCTGAGAAAGAACAGTCAGTTTCTGTCACTCTCAACTGTGAAGCTGAAAAAGAGGGTTTATTAGCAAACCAAAATTGTGACCCACATGAAGAAAATTAGACTGGCAAACATCTCTGCTTTGTGTGTGGTGGGACAAATAAAGATCTATAACAACCATTTTATGACTGTAGTTGACTAATAAAACCCATATTTTATGAAATAAGACTGTAGTTGACTAATAAAACCCATATTTTATGAAATAAAACTTGATTAAATAAATTTTGGACATGTAATATATAGCATGGTGACTATATTCAATAATACCATCATATATATGAAAGTTAATAGAGCTTGTATTAAAAATTCTCATCATAGTGAAAAAAAATGTAACTATTGGAGATGATATATGCTAACTAGACATATTGTGGTGATCATCACATAATACATACAAATATCTAATCATTAAGTTGTACATCTAAAGCATATAATGATATATGTCATTATATCTCAATTTAAAGTGTGCTTGTAAATAAAGGGATAAAAGAAGAATATTGCCTGTCTCACCCAGAAATCTGTTCCTGAAGGCAGTCTTAAAAACATTCCCAAATAAGCTTCCTTCACTGTCATCTCTTTCTTCTAGTTTGTTTCCCATAGAACACTGTAGTAGACATCAATGATCTCTTCAATTTAATGCAGTTGTATATCTTTGTCACATTTGTACACACAGTGTGAACTTCTTGCAAAAGAGAATGGGATTGGGGCTTATAAATTTAGCTTTATGTGAATTTTTAGTTGCTATCATAAACTCTCAAAACTAGCACATGAAGAAGAATCAGATCAAGTTACTAATTGTACATATCTGTGTAAATATATAATAAATCACCCTAAATTTATTGGTTTAAAGAGCAATCACTTTATTTAACATGATTCTATGAATTGACTGGCTGGTCCTTAGGCTGGTCTCATCTGGGCAAATGCATGTGGTTGTAGTCCGTTAGTCAACTGGAATCTGGGCTCAAGTTGGAATGGCCAGATTTTGCTCCAAGTATCCTCCAGGTAGGCTGGACTGCACTTCTTTACATAGTGGTATCCAAAGCATTCCAAAAGGCCCATGGAGAAAGACTCTTCAGAATGGATTTGTTTCTCAGTGGTTCTTCACTGGCCAGAGAAAGTCACAAGACCATGACCAGAGTCAATGTAGGATGACCACACAAAAGCACAAGACCAATTCCAGTGCAAGGAATTGTGTTGCTCTCTCTGTCTCTCTCTCTGTGTGTATGTGTTCGTGTGCTATCTTTTATGTAGTGCTTATTATATGGTAGATGCTAATTTGAGATACACACACATACACAGATTTAGTAACAACATACAACCTTATGAAGCTGCAACTATTATCCCCAATTTATTGATGAGGAAATGAAAGTTGGAGAAGTAAGCACATTGCATAAGGGCATAGAGCTAAGTGGAGGAAATGGAATTTTAATCCTGATGGTTTAACTCTAAAGATCACATAGTCATCTACCATGTAGTTTTTGTCCTCTCTTCCAAATCTTTCTCTTTCCCTCTTAGGGGCAGAGTGAGCTGAATGTTAATGTACGAGGAAGATAGAAGAAATTTTAAAAATGATCAAGCATTTTGGTTTATACATAGCTTCGAGACCTAGAAATATGAGATAATTTCTCTTGGGTCTTGTAAAGAACTAAAAGCAAAGCTGTGGCAAAGCTTTGCTTCCATGTAAGAATATTGTAAAAAGTTAGAATATTCAGTTTTATAAAACTACAGATGAGCATGTATGGATTCAAACTCTGCCTAATCTTGAAAGGTAAAGAGGGATTCCTTTCACCAAATTAAATTGTACCAGGACTAGAGGATGCCCAATGTAGGGTAAAAGATAAAAGGGATTTATGCTTTGTACTTTTCACAGTTGGTAGTAAACATATGCAAGTCATTATCCAGGAAGGTTATATAGTCTGAAAATATAAATAGGATCAGGAAAGGCTTAGATATATTCATGAATGGAGTTTATAATGGGTTACCAAAAGGAAGCTAAGGATCACAGACTCCCTGAGGTTTGGGTGTGGAGGGCAACTAGCATGTTTTTCTGAAAAACATCAAAGAAACTATGTTGGATCTCTGGTGTTGACGTGACTCAGTGTGACAGTTATATTCTCATATTCATTCTATAAGATCCATGTAACCTTATTCATCTAGAGACATGATTAGACTTCTTTATTTTACAAACATTTAAGAAAAACCATTACTTTTCTTCTCCATAAACAAACTGTGATTTTTCTCATAGGTACTTTATAACAATGTTAATTTATTTTCTCCTGTTTTATTACTTCTTGCCTATATCACATTTTTCATATTGAACTTCTCCCCTTCTTTCCTATTTCAGTTCTCTTAATTTTTTTTTTCACTCTAGCTCCCTTTCATGTTTATTATTCTCTATTTCCAACTCCCTTTCATCTCTATTTACCTTCAACTCTCTTTAAACTTTATGATACAGGAGATAATATGTCGCGTTTTTTTTTGTTTTTTTTTTAACTAATTCTTGTCCTTTGTTACTAGGAAGTAAAAAATGATTCAGTCAAAAATCTCAAAGTAAATAAAAATAATTTTGGGAAAATGTGTAACTATTATCATAAAATAAATATGATATTAGCAGCAAGCATATATGACAATCCATTAAGGTAAACAATTTCTATTGAAATAACATAAAAAATGTTCTAAAAACAGTAGATCTAAAGTGATAGTTATGTGTTGCTTGAATTGAATCCTTGTAGAAAATGTTGGTTCTGTTTACTTAGAGACATTTGTATGATGAAATGTATCTTATAGTATCTCTGCTACTAGAATAAGTAAATCAGTGAGAGACATTCGTTTTGCCAAAATGAGTTAATAATTTGAAGGGCATATTAAGTTAAAGTTATGTATTACAACTTTATAAATGAAAGTTATAATCTGATATATTAATTTCTAAAAAGTATACTCTAAAAGGCCTATTTTCTATGTATATCACTTTATCACTTATATATATATGATATAACCTAAAATAGTCTAGCATGCAAAGGAAATCAAACATGCAGAAAATCTGGAGCTAATTCAAATAGTTTTTAAAATACTTTACTATTTTTCTGGAGGTATTAAATTCCAGTAATAAGCTGTTAATAAGTTAATTTTGCCATTTATTTTCCATGGATATTAAAATTGCTATGTGTTGCTTATACAAAACTCATCTAAACTTTAATTTAAATGTAAGAATATTTGTTGGTTGCTTTTCATTTATGCACATCTTTAGATTTTTATTATATATATTTACTGTATTTATGAGGTATTACTTGCTTTTAATTATTTTGCAAACTTTTATTTAGTGACTACTAAGTATTCAAAATACTTGTTTTTTCTTCAATGGCTATATCAGTTAAATATTGAATTCCCAAAATATAACCCATGATGTCAACATTCATTTTCATTAGTTCCCTCAATTTCTTATAATCTCTCTTCAGTCCTATCAGAGAAGACACTTGGATTTTTCTTAACTTATCATTCATCAAGCAAGCACTCTTTTGCACCTAAGACTCACAATTGATATTCTATTAACTCAGAAGGCCTGTGAAGAAGCTGATGTTACCAGGAATTTGTTCTGTTAAGCATATTTATTGAGGAAGCCAGATTTCTACAGCAAAATGATAGAAGCTTAAAGGGTGATGCAAACTGCCCAGCATTAGCAATGCTGTCTGCAGAGTCTCTGACTAAGTCCACATAATATTGTTTCAGCCAAAGCTACCCTTCAATGCAATTTGGGTTGTTCTGATAGAGTAGCTTTTAAAGTATTATGTTTCTGGCTTGGAGTGAGTTCTGTGAATTTTCTAATAAGCTTTGTTGTATTATTTCCATCTTACACTGATAAAATGGATTTTATTCATTGCAGATAAGAATTTTATCTAATAAATTGGTTAATACTGTATGGATAGTTTTATTTTTTTCTTTTTTAAAATTATTTTTTTTATTTATTTATTTATTTACTTTACAGTACTGTACTGGTTTTGCCATACATTGACATGAATCCACCAAAGGTGTACATGAGTTCCCAACTCCAAACCACCCTCCCACCTCTGAACCATCCTCCCACCACCCTCCCCATATCATCTCTCTGGGTCATCCCAGTGCACCAGCCCCAAGCATCCTGTATCCTGTATCAAACCTAGACTAGAGGTTTGTTTTTTACATGATAGTATACATGTTTCAATGCCATTCTCCCAAATCATCCCACCCTCTCCCTCTCCCACAGAGTCCAAAAGTCTGTTCTATACATCTGAGTCTCTTTTGCTGTCTCACATGCAGGGTTATCATTGCCATCTTTCAAAATTCCATATATATGTGTTAGCATACTGTATTGGGGTTTTTCTTTCTGTCTTACTTCACTCTGTATAATCGGTTCAAGTTTCATCCATCTCATTAAAACGGATTCAAATGTATTCTTTTTAATGGCTGAGTAATACTCCATTGTGTATATGTACCACACCTTTCTTATCCATTCGTCTGCTGATGGACATCTAGGTTGCTCCTATGTCCTGGCTATTATAAACACTGCTGTGATGAACATTGAGGTACACATGTCTCTTTCAACTCTGCTTCCTTTGGTGTGTATGCCCAGCAGTGGGATTGCTGGGTCATAAGGCAGTTCTATCTCCAGGTTATTAAGGAATCTCCACACTGTTCTCCATAGTGGCTGTACCAGTTTGCATTCCCACCAANCCTATGTCCTGGCTATTATAAACACTGCTGTGATGAACATTGAGGTACACATGTCTCTTTCAACTCTGCTTCCTTTGGTGTGTATGCCCAGCAGTGGGATTGCTGGGTCATAAGGCAGTTCTATCTCCAGGTTATTAAGGAATCTCCACACTGTTCTCCATAGTGGCTGTACCAGTTTGCATTCCCACCAAAAATGTAAGAGAGTTGGCTTTTCTCCACACCCTCTCCAGCATTTATTGCTTGTAGACTTTTGGGTCACAGCCATTCTGACTGGTGTGNGGACATCTAGGTTGCTTCCATGTCCTGGCTATTCTTGTCACTCTTGACATCAGGAAGATGTCTATAAAGGGGCTAAGCATTATAGATAAACAAGATCAGGAACTACCTTTATGAGACCTTAGAGGTGTAAGAAAGGGCTCTCGCCCCCTACAGCCCATACACAAACCTTATAATGTCTAAAATGCCACATAAAACCTGCATGCTAAAGTCATTTTCTTTGAAGTTGCAAGTTTGGTAGGGAGGAATTGAAAGTAGCTGAGGTGGTGAGTATCTGAGGAAGGGACAGTGCAGTTAGAGGTCTTTCTCTATGCTGTCATGCTGTTTTGTGTAGCACCAGATTCAGAGGTGGTAACAGTGAGTGACCTTCAGGGAATGAGACTATAATGAACTGCTGAGTGGATGCAATTAAAATTAGCAAAAAATTGAAAAGCAGCAATGTGACAAAGTAAACTGGCTCTATTTTGTGGAGACCTTTTGAAAAATACCCCACATGTAACCTGAGATGCCAACACTACCACATAATGATTTTACCTTCTCAGAGGAAGTGTACACAAAAAACAGACAGTGAAGATCTCAAGCAGGGTATCCCAGGGTATCTCTTCTATACAATGAGTTGTCTGTTGGTGAGAAGAAAGAATGTGTAAAACCATTAAACATTCTAGTAAAAGCCCATCTTCTTGATCTCACATTTTGCCTTTTATATTTCCATAAAATAATAAGTAGACACTTGTCCGTTGATGTTCCAAGTGAGACATGAGAACATAGTGTTTGGCCATTAACATGGTCTTTATTCGTGTCTTAAGTTAGACAAAAAGAGGTGGGAAAGTTTTCCTTTCCTTTGTAATGATTATCCAGCAGTGACAGCAAAAGCTTGGCTGCAGGTCCTGAACAAAATTCTTTGGGATTCAGCAGCATGGTTAAGTGTCCTATGGGAAGCTTTGATGCCCATGAATGTTCAGATAGCTGAAGACAACCACTTCCAGGCAGAGTACAGGAGGTTTCAGGAACACTTGGCTTTGCAACTGGTAAGGAATGAAGAGAAAATAAAATCCTTGAACTAGTTTCTTTCTTGGCCTCATGTGTCTTATTAGAAAGCAAGGATAATTAAATCTAGAAACCCTGCATGAGTCTAGAAAGGAGCCATCTTGGCAGCTTTGATCAGGGTACTAGGGAATTGTTGGCAGGTAAAAAAAGAAAAAAATGCAAATCCACGATGGTAACCATGATGGTGTGATCACTCACCTAGAGCCAGACATCCTGGAATGCAAAGTCAAGTGGGCCTTAGGAAGTATCACTACAAACAAAGCTAGTGGAGGTAATGGGATTCCAGCTAAGCTATTTGAAATCCTAAAAGATGATGCTATTAAAGTGTTACACTCAATATGACAGCAAATTTGGAAAACTCACCAGTGGCCACAGGACTGGAAAAGGTCAATTTTCATTCCAATCCCAAAGATAGGCAATGCCAAAGAATGTTCAAACTACTGCACAATTGTACTCGTCTCACGCACTAGCAAAATAAGGCTCAAAATTCTCCAAGTGAGGCTTCAACAGTACATGAACCATGCCCTTCCAGAAGTTCAAGCTGGATTTAGAAAAGGGAGAGGAACCAGAGATCAAATTGCCAACATTCGTTGGATCATTGAAAAAGCAAGAGAATTCTAGAAAAACATGTACTTCTGATTGACTATGCTAAAACCTTTCATTATGTAGATCATAACAAACTGTGGAAAATTCTTAAGAGATGGGAATACCAGACCTGCCTCCTGGGAAATCTGTACGCAGGTCAAGAAACAACGGTTAGAACTGGACGTGGAACAATGGACTGGTTCCAAATTGGGAAAGGAGTACATCAAGGCTATATATTGCCACCCTGCTCATTCAACTTCTATGCGGAGTACATCATGCAAAATGCCAGGCTGGATGAAGCACAAGCTGGAATCAAGATTGATGGGAGAAACATCAATAACCTCAGATCTGCAATGACAGCAACCTTATGGCAGAAAGAAAAGAGGAATGAAAGAGATTCTTGATGAAAGGGAAAGAGTAGAGTAGAAAAGCTGGCTTAAAACTCAACATTCAAAAAATGAAGATTATGGCATCTGGCCCCATCACTTCATGGCAAATTGATGGAAAACAATGGAAATAGTGAAAGATTTTTTTTTTCCCTTGGGCTCCCAAATCACTACAGATGGTGACTGCAGCCATGAAATTAAAAGATGCTTGCTCCTTGGAAGAAAAGCAGTAACAAACTGAGACGGCATATTAAATAGCAGAGATATATTACTTTGCCAACAAAGATCCATATAGTCAAAGCTATGGTTTTACTAGTAGTCATTTATGGATGTGAGAGTTGGGCAATAAAGAAGGCTGACTGCCGAAGAATTGATGCTTTTGAACTACAGTGTTGGATAAGACTTTTGAGAGTCCTTTGGACTGCAAGGAGCTCAAAACCAGTCAATCCTAAAGGAAATCAGTCCCAAAAATTCATTGGAAGGACTGATGCTGAAGCTGAAGCTCTAATACTTTGGCTACCTGATGCAAACAGCTGACTCATTAGAAAAGACCCTAATGTTGGGCAAGATTGAAGGTGGGAAGAGAAGGGGACAACAGGACGAGATGGTTGAATGGCATCACCAACTCAATGGACATGTGTTTGAACAAGCTCCGGGAGATGGTGAAGGACAAGGAAGCCTGGCATGCTACAGTCATGGGGTCGGAAAGAGTTGGACATAACTGAGCAACTGAACAACAACAAAAATGCACAACTTAGGAATGTGGGAATTCACCTTTATATCATGAACATTCCTCAAATGTAACTCCATTGAAAAATACAAATGTAAGACATGTACATGTTAAGAAGAAATGGTAGAATATCATGCTGGGTACTGGACTCATGAATAAGAATAGCTAGTAATATGCCTCAAAAAGAAGCAAATTGCTCACCATGATTAAGCATCAATTTGTGAATGTTCACTGAACTCTGCGGCTTTCAAAGTTCTTCCAATCTGTCTAGCTGAGTGTATAGTTGTTTTATGTCTCATGGATTTACAGGAGAAGGTTCTATTGTTTGTATCTCCATTCATCTTTATATTTCTTCAATTTAATCATTTAGAGCTTAACTATATTGTGCCAGGCACTGTCCAAGTGCAGGGGCTTCTGTGATAAGAAAATAAATTCAATTTCATCTCTGTCCTCATAGAACATTCTAGAGGATGCAATAGGTATTAATAAAACCATCTTACTAATGTAAAATTCCATCTTTAGTGATAGGAAGGAAAGGTTAATTGTGTTGTGAGAACAGAAGCTGGGTTAGTAGACATGGTCTGTGGGGTAAGGAAAGTGTACTGTAAAAAAACAAAGACACAGATGACACCTAAATTATAAACTAGATGATTTAGGTAGAGGTCGGGGGAAGAGAATTCCAGGCAGAGGGAATAGTATCTGCAAATGCCTTGTGGCAGGAAAAATCAGGGCATATCCAAGGGATTAAAGATACCTGAGCTGCAGAGAGTAAGGGAACATGGCAGGAATGGGTTGGTGAGGCAGGACTGGATCTCATAGGGCACTGTAGGCCACTTTAAAGATGTTGTTTGTCCTTAGATTATTGGGAGGCCTAGATACATCAGGTTTTAAAAAATTGGTAGTGCTGTAAAACAGGATATTCTTATTTATTTTTAGTGTTTAAGACTTTCATACAATGCAGAGTGTTTCTAGAAAACAGGGTGTCTCTGAGGGCTGTCACATGTGACTCCTTGAGTTGCATATTGCATTTTCACATCTTACTTAACTATTGTGACTGAACAGACTTCAGGGCAGCCTTGGATAGACATTCTCTGATCAGCAAACATGGCAGATTTCACTAAATGGAGAATCAAAAGACACACTTCAAAGTGAAAGTTGTGGGAAAGGAATCTAAATTGGTTAAGTGTCAGATACGTCCATGATGTCTCCTTTATACCTCATGAGTGTTGAAAAAGCTAACACTCCTCTATTAGTTGTATTTGTGGGTATGAGGTGTCTGTCTGTGTGTAAATTCTCCAAGACAAGGGGATTGGAATTCATTACCTTATATCCCCTAGCACAACAGTAAAGTCAGAAATACTTCACCTACAAAAATGTGAACTTCATGCCATGTACCAGGTAAAGTCTCTATTAATTTCTATTTTATTATATAAGCAATTCATATTCACTGTAGAAGCAGTAGGAAAGCTCTACAACCAAAAAGAAAAAAACTGAAAACTCCCAATTCTATTAATATTATCATTCAGTATTTATATAGTGATATATATATATATATATATATATATTTCTCTCTGTGTATGTAAACACATGTGCCTTTAAAATTTCTAAAGATGAGGATGAAAGTATATTGAGGAAAAGTAAGCTAACATCTTTAGATATCAAAGAGAAGTCAACCAGAGGTATTTCCATGGTGGTTCAGTGGTTGAGACTTCGCTTTCCAATGCAGGGTGTGTGGGTTAAACTCCTGGTTGGGGAGCTAGGATCTCACATACCTTGAGGCCAAAAAACCAAAAAAATAAAAATACAGAGGCAAACTGTAACAAATTCAATTAAAGGGCTTCCGGTTTAAGATGGTAGAGTAGAAGGATGTGTGCTCATCTCCTCTGTGAGAGCACCAAAACTGCAGCTAGCTGTTGAACAACCACTGACAGGAGGATGTTGGAACCCACCAAAAAAAGATACCCCATGTCCGAAAACAAAGAAGAAGCTGCAGTGAGACAATAGGAGGGGTGCAGTCATGACAAAAATAAAATACCATACCTGCCAGGTGGGTGACCCACAATCTACAGAATAATAATACAAAAGAAATGCTCCCATTGTTGTGAAGGTTCTGAACTCCACATCAGGCTTGCCAGCCTGGGGATCTGAAAAAGGGACTGGGAATCCCCAGGGAATCTGACCTTGACGGCTAGCAGGATTTGATTACAGGACTGAGGGAAACAGAGACTCTAGTTATGGAGGCACACAAAATCTTGCAGGCACCAAGACCCAGAGGAAAGGAGCAGTGATCCACAGGAGACTGAACCAAAACTAAGCACTAGTGTTGGAGGGTCTCCTGTGGAGGTGTGGGTTGGCAGGGGTTCACCACAGGGACTGGGGCACTGGCAAGAGCAGTCTGAGAAGGTCTCCCTTGGTAACCCTCCCTTGGTAACCCTCTTGGAGGTCACCATTAACCCTACCATAGAGCCCACAGACCCTAGGGCTGGGTTGCCTCAGTACAAACAACCACCAAGGAGGAAGCACAACCCTACTCATCATTAGATAACTGGATTAAAGCTTTACTAAGCAAGACCCTCCCCACTAGAGCAAGACACAGCTTTTCCCACTCTCAGTCTCTCCCATTAGGAAGATTACACAAGCCTTTCAGCCTCCTCCATCAGAGGGTAGACAGAAGAAGCAAGAAGAACCACAGTCCCACAGTGGCTAAAACAAAAACCACATTAAAGAAAGTTAATCAGCATGAAAATGCAGAAAGTTATGTCCCAGATGAAAAGACAAGAAAAAGTCCCAGAAAAACTAAATGAAGCGGAGATAGGCAACCTTCCAGAAAAATAATTCAGAATAATGATAGTAAAGATGATGCATGATCTTAGCTAAACAATGGATAAGATGCAAGAAATGTTTACAAAAGACCTACAAGAACTAAAGAACAAACAAATAGAGATGGATAATACACTAGAAGGAATCCATAGGAGAATAACTGAGGCAAAACAACGGATAAATGACCTGGAGGACAAAATGGTGGAAATCACTATTGCAGAACAGAATATAGAAAAAAGAATAAAAAGATTTGAAGACAGTCTAAGAGACCTCTGGGACAACATTAAAAGGACAAACAGTCACATTATAGGGGTCCCAGAAGGAGAAGAGAGAAAGAAAGTACGTGAGAAAATATTTGAAAAGATAATAGCTAAAAACTTCCCTAACATGGGAAAGGCAATAGTCAACCAAGTCCTGGAAGCACAGAGAGTCCCAGGCAGGATAAACTCAAGAAGGAACACACCAAGACACATAGCAATCAAACTGACAAAAATTAAAGACAAAGATATGGCACCATATATTTAAAGTGATGAAAGGGAAGAACCTACAACCAAATCTATGCAGAAAGATTCTCTTTCAGATTTGATGGAGAAATCATAAAGCTTTCCAGACAAACAAAAGTTTAAGGAATTCAGCACCACCAAACCAGCTTTACAAGTGCTAAAGGAACTTCTCTAGGCAAGAAACACAAGAAAAGGAAAAGTCTTACAGAAAATAAACCCCAAACAATTAAGAAAATGGTAATAGGATCAAATGCACCAACAAAAGACACAGAAGGGCTGGATAGATGAAAACATATGTATGTATGCACTTCTGCTTACCACATCATTCTGCTTGACCACCCAAATTGTATGTAATTATATTCTATTGTTGGGCTTCCCTGGTGGCTCAGCTTGTAAAGAACCTGCCTGCAATGCAGGAGACCTGGGTTCAATTCCAGGGTTGGGAAGATCTCCTGGAAAAGAGAACCAGAAGATTTCCTGCAGAAGGGAATTCTCCAGGATTCCCTTCCTGGAGCAGGGAATACTGGAGGGTACCCACTCCAGTATTCTGGCCTAGAGAATTCCATGGACTATATCTAGTCTACAGGGTTGCAAAGAGTTGGCCACGACTGAGCAACTGTCACTTTCACTTGTCATTTTAGATTGTTAGATTAATCATGTTCCCATAATGGCCTGCAACTGTAATTATCTTTTATTTTTTGTCTGGTTATTGATTGTGAAAACTGCTAAACATTTTTTACTATTGTGATTATGTAATTATCACTCAATACCACTGTAGCATGATTGGTCAAGCAAAAAATAATAGAATGCTATATCACCAAAATTACCATTTAATAGAAAAACCTGTTCAGTTCAGTTGTTCAGTCTTGTCCAACTCTTTGTGACCCCATGGAATGCAGCACACCAGACTTCCCTGTCTATCACTAACTCCCAGAGCCTACCGAAACTCATGTACATTGTGTTGGTGATGCCATCCAACCATCTCATTCTCTGCTGTCCCCTTCTCCTCCTGTCTTCAATCTTTCCCAGCATCAGAGTCTTTTCCAATGAGTTGGTTCTTTGCATCAGCTGGCCAAAGTACTGGAGTTTCAGTCTCAGCATCAGTCCTACCAATGAATATTCAGGACTGATTTCTTTTAAGATTGACTGGTTTTGATCTCTTTGCAGTCCAAGGAGCTCTCAAAAGTCTTCTCCAACACCACTGTTGAAAACCATCAATTTTTCGGTGCTCAGCTTTCTTTATAGTCCAATTCTCACATGTATACATGATTACTGGAAAAACCATAGCTTTGACTAGACAGACTTAGTCAGTAAAGTGCTGTCTCTGCTCTTTAATATGCTGTCTAGGTTGGTGATAGGTTTTCTTCCAAGGAGCAAGTGTCTTTTAATTACAAGCCTGCAGTCACCATCTGCAGTGATTTTTCAGCTCAGTTCAGTTGCTTAGTCGCGTCCGACTCTTTGCAACCCCATGAATCGCAGCACGCCAGGCCTCCCTGTCCATCACCAACTCCTGGAGTTCACTCAGACTCACGCCCATCGAGTCAGTGATGCCATCCAGCCATCTCATCCTCTGTTGTCCCCTTCTCCTCCTGCCCCCAATCCCTCCCAGCATCAGANCACTGTTCTGTGCATGTTAAACATCGTAAGTTAACTATACTTCAAGAAAATATATACATTAAGAAAAAACGAATTCAATTAAAGACTTTTGAAAAAATGGTCCACATTAAAAAAAAGAAGTCACCAGATACCCACCTCACAGTTTTCCACCTATGTTTCTAGTGGTGTAAGTCGTGGCTTATTTTGACTTTTTTATACCAGAAAACAAGCTTAAGTATTGTTTTACTGATTTTATATGTACTGCAAATATTTATATCCTGGGGCTTCCATAACAGATTATCAATGCACGAGGTGGCTTTAAAAAAATTATTCTGAGGCCAGAAGTACAACAATCAAAGTGTCAACAAAATTGGTTCCTTCTGGAAACTCTGAGGGGAGAATCTGGTCCATGCCTTAATCCTAATTTCTGGTGGTGGCCAGCACTCCTTAGNATAACAGATTATCAATGCACGAGGTGGCTTTAAAAAAATTATTCTGAGGCCAGAAGTACAACAATCAAAGTGTCAACAAAATTGGTTCCTTCTGGAAACTCTGAGGGGAGAATCTGGTCCATGCCTTAATCCTAATTTCTGGTGGTGGCCAGCACTCCTTAGTGTTCCTTAGCTTGTAGCTGCATCGTTCCTGTCTCCGGCTCAGTTGCCACATGGCGTTCTTCTCTGTGTGCATCCTCAGGTCTCTGAATCCAAACCTCTCTCTCCTTTGTCTTATAAATTAAGACACTAGTTGATGAACAACAAATGCTAGAGGGGGTATGGAGAAAAGGGAACTTTCCTACACTGTTGGTGGAAACATAAGTTGGTGAAGCCAGTGTGAAGAACAGTATGGTGGTTCCTCAAAAAGCTAACAATAGAGTTGCCATATGATCCAGCAATCCACTCCTGAGCATCTATCCAGACAAAAATCCTAATTCAAAAAGATATATGCTCCCCAATGTTCACAGCAGCACTACTCACAATAGCATGCTAAGTCACTTCAGTCATGTCTGACTCTGTGCAACTCTATAGACTGTAGGTTGCCAGGCCCCACTGTTCATGAGATTTTCCAGGCAAGAATAAGTAGGTTGCCATTTCCTTCTCCAGGGGATCCTCCTGACCCAGGGATCAAACCCACATCTCCTAAATCTCCTGCATTGGCAGGTGGATTCTTTACTACTAGCAACACCTGGGAAACCAAAGACATGGAAACAACCTAAATGTCCACTGACAGATGAATGGATAAAGAAGATGTGGTAGATATATACAATGGAATATTACTCAGCCATAAAAACAATTAAATAATGCTATCTGCAGCAACATGAATGGACCTAGAGATAATGATAGTAAGTGAGGCAAGACAGAGAAAGGCAAATACCATATACCACTCATATGTGGAATCTAACTATTACACACATGAACTTATCTACAAAACAGAAACACTCACAGACATGGAGGTCAGACTTAATAGTTGCCATGGGAAAGAGGATGTGTGTGTGGGGACAAAGTGGGACTTTGGGGTTAGCAGACACAAGCTAATATATGGAAGGTCCTACTATACAACACACGGAACTAACTATTATTCAATATCCTTTGATAAATCATAATGGAGAATATAAAAACAGCATATATAACTGAATCACTTTACTGTATAGCAAGCACTTAAGTAAATCAACTATACTTCAATTTTTAAAAATACCTTTAAAAAAAGACATCAGTTGTATTTAAGGCCCATCTCAATCCACTATGATTTCATCCTAGAACACATTATTAAAAGGCCCTATTTATAAGTAAGGTCAGATTCAGAAATATCTGGAATTAGGACTTAAACATATCTTTTTTGGAGGGCACAATCCAATGACAATGTATATTATGAAACTCTGCATATAATAATTCATCTAATTCATAACTAGCAGCATTATGTGAAAGCTAAAATTGCAAAGCAGTTTTGTCATTAATGATACAAGGATCCTACTTGAAAGTTTCTGCTTCATACCAAAAATACTAAATTCTCAGAATGAAACAAAACAAATACTTCCCTTTAGCACATTTTGGAAAGACCCTATGATAGCATCAAACTAAATTTGTAAAATAGAAAAGGAGAGAGCAGATTGCTGAGTCCTAAGAATATTGTCCCTATGTATTAATTTGAGGAAGTATTTACATATTAATTTAAAGATGAAAAACTCAAAAGTATCCCAAAGTGAGGGAGATTTAATCCTTCATATAGGAAATAAATAAAAATAAATAAAAACAAATGAGTCACTCTACTATTTTAATAGAATTGAAAATGAAAAAAGTGTTAGTTGCTCAGTCCTGTCCAACTCTTTGTGACCCCATGGACTGTAGCCCATTAGGCACCCCGGTCAATGAAATTCTCCAGGCAAGAATATTGGAGTGGGGTAGCCATTCTCTTCTCCGGGGGAATTTCCTGACCCAGGAATCCAATCCATGTCCCTCGCATTGCAGGAATATTCTTTACCATCTGAGCCACAGGGAAGCCCCTAATAGAATTGAGACAGTCTATTTGGAAAACAGGGTATGACAAAGTTAAGCTTCATTTTAGGCAGGATGCTTTAATATATTGTAAAGTAATTAGTCTCCAATTAAAATAAATAAATTTAATTAAAAAAAAATATTTTTTCTGAGACTAGCACATAGAGCAATTGTTGTGAGCACAAATCCAAGAAATTATATTAGAAAACTGTTGTTATTGTTCAGTCGCTCAGTCATGTCTGACTGTTTGCAACCCCATGGACTGCAGCAAGCCAAGCTTCCCTGTCCTTCACAATCTCCCAGAGCTTGCTCAAACTCATTTCCATTGACTTGGTGATGCCATCCAACCATCTCATCCTCTGTCATCCCCTTCTCTTCTTGCCTTCAATCTTTCCCAGCATCAGGGTCTTTTCTAACAAGTCAGCTCTTCGTATCAGGTGGCCAAAGTATTGGAGCTTCAGCATCAGTCCTTCCAATGAATATTCAGGGTTGTTTTCCTTTAGGAGTGACTGGTTTCATCTCCTTGTTGTACACGAGACTCTCAAGTCTTCTCCAGCACCATAGTTCGAAAGCATCAATTCTTTGGTGCTCAGCCTATTATTTTATATTAAATTACATTCAGATTTGTCTTAATCATACTGAATATCTCATGATGAATTTTCCTGTAATTTTTATGTAAAATATTTTTAGAAATCAAAGACTTTCTGTAAAACAGAGTTCTACGAATTGTACTACATTTACCCCACGATTCACACTGTTTGACATGAAATGCTAGATTATGACAACTGTCATTATTAGGGGACGTGATATAAAGGGAGGGAGGACCTGTATTCTCTCAGTGGATTTCCTTAAAGGTTCTGCTGCTCTAGCCTCCAGCCTGTAAGTCTATCACAAACCCTGCACTTTTCTATTTACCCTAGACTCCAGGCCCACTGCAGCAGTTTACTCTATTCTACCATTTTCGAAGAAACGTAATCAGCTCTTTCAACTTAGAGCTGAAAAGTGCTTCAGGGGATAAAAATCACCCAAACAAGTGCCCAACATGGATAGATGGCCCAACAATTCCAAGGTTCCCACCTTCTTCTGGGACTTCCATGTCGACCTAGTATGCCTCTGAATCCTGCCTTTGGCCAGGATTCTCCTTTATTCTACTCTTGTGTCTAGTGGAGGCATCTATTTTCTTCAACACAGAATTTCAGAAGGATTCAACTGAGGGATTGCAGGATTTCTACCCTAATTCAGGGGATATTAAAGTGGCTTTAATAGCTTTTAGAATCTACATTCACTGCTTTTAATTATGATACAATTTGTGGGGAGAGCACTGCAGTAGCAGAGAAAAACAGCTGGTAAATTCTGTCATCTACAAAATGCAGTAAAATGACAATCCTATCCTTATTTTGTGGTCATGAATTGCTTATTAAAATGGACCTGAACACAAAAGTACTGAAGAGCTTTATTTTTAATTAAAGTATCTGTTTACTGATGTTTAGAGGTGGCCTGTAATTAGACTTGAAATTTGCCTTGGGGCCTTACTGTTGTCTCTACAAACAGCGATGTGTGTGAAAGAGAATGCATGCCATGGACCTGTTTAAACACTGGCACTCTGGGTTCCTTCCCTTTCCTGATGGGTACAGAGAAAATTACTTCCATTTCTGGCAGTTGAGGTTTCATGGTGGCTCCCCCACACAAACCATTAATAATTTTTTTGTTAGATTACATAATTTATAGTATCAGTTTTGAATGTATAATGTAATACTGTATACTGAACGGTAGTTAGTCTTTCTTCAAATAGGTTACTGAAAATGAAATAAATACCTAGATTAAATTTCCATACTAGGAAGAGAGAAATGAAATAATTTGCTGAGTTGCAAAAATATGTAATAGACATTGTGGAGATAATCTAAATTCTAAAAAAAAAGATTATGTCATTGTTCTAGTCACCTCAAATAGTTGTATCATAAAAGCAATTCCTGAGAAAACATTGCTCTGATTATTGGACAAAAATTAATATTTTTAAAGTAAATGAGTTGAAAAATTATCTCTGCATAAATACTAATAAATTTAATTAATAATAATGGAAAAAGAAATGGCAATGCACTCCAGTGTTCTTGTCTGGAGAATCCCATGGACTGAGGAGCCCTCGCAGGCTACATTCCATGGGGTCGCAAAACATCAGACACGACTGAGTGACTAGGCAATTAATAATAAAGGCTAGCTGGGAAGCCCCGGAGAAGGCAGTGGCACCCCACCCCAGTACTCTTGCCTGGGAAATCCCATGGACGGAGGAGCCTCGTAGGCTACAGTCCATGGGGTCGCTAGGAGTCGGACAGGACTGAGCGGCTTCACTTTCACTTTTCACTTTCATGCATTGAAGAAGGAAATGGCAACCCACTTCAGTGTCCTTGCCTGGAGAATCCCAGGGACAGAGGAGCCTGGTGGGCTTCCGTCTATGGGGTTGCACAGAGTCGGACACTACTGATGCGACTTAGCAGCAACAGCAGCTGGGAAAGCCCAGGTGGCTCAGGGGTAAAGAATCTGCCTGCCAGTGCAGGAGACACAGGTTGGATCCCTGGGTCAGGAAGATACCCTGAAGAAGGAAATGGCAATGCAGTGCAATATTTTTGCCTGGGAAATCTGATGGACAGAAGAGCCTAGCAAGCTACAGTCCATGGGGTCGCAAAGAGTTGTATGTGACTGAGCACACACTGTAATGTAAAACACTGACCATATTTATTTTAGTGTCTCTGGTTTTTGTGAATGAGGGGGTAATAGAACATTTAATATGTGAAATATATGATCTCTCAGCAGAGCTGGGAAAATTTTGCTTTCTTTATATCTAACTCTAATCTTTTAGATAAAAATTACTGGAGTTATGTTTCTAGAAACTTGCTGGAATTCCCAGAGATTTATTTGCAGATTTTCTGTGGTTTTTAAGAAATACAATTTATATTCTGTATTAAGAGGTNCCACCTCTGATTCCAATTTTCCCTCCTCTTTTCAAAGACCAGTGAGTTCAGATGTGCTCTAGTTCTCATTCCTTCTCTTTTCTCAGAGATCTCACAGCAGAGTTCAGTACTCAGTAGCTCAGTCGTGTATGACTGGCCCCGTAGACTGTAGTCCATAAGGCTCCTATGCCAAAGGGATTTCCCAGGGAAGAATACTGGAGTGGGGTACCCTTTCCTTCTCCAGGGGATCTTTCTGACCCAGGGATAGAACCCGCATCTCCCGTGTCTCCTGCCTGGCAGGCAGATTCTTTACCACTGAGCCACCTGGGAAGCCCAGAGACTCCACACCGCTGGTTATTCTCATAGTCTTATGAGCTCTTGCAACCGCCTTGTGTTTTCAAGCTTTCTTTTTCCAAAGGACTCTAATTTTTTCAGTTTTGTACTTGGTTGGGTAGTACAGATAAGAGTCCAGATCAAGGTAAACTAAATTAGTGACGAAGACAGGAGTTGCCTCAGTCTTTTCCAGCTTACTAATTATTTGTATAGACTTCGAAAATAAGAACCCGCTATTTAACGTCTGGGGAGCAACTGTTGAGAGCTAAGGATACATCTGCTACCAGGAGATCTTAAGAACACTTCTTCGTAACCCTCTTCCTCTTATTTTGCAGGTGCTATTGGGTTGACAAAGTTAAATAATAATCATTTCAATATTTTGACAGATAGCTTTCATATTTGGAGAACAATTTCAACTTTTTTCTTGTCTTTCTGTTAGAGAGGATCAGACATAAAGAAACACCTCACTTCTCTCTCAGCCCAGTTGCTGCATCACAATTTTTCAGACAATTCAGTCTGTCTAAACCTAAACCTGTTTATTGCTGAGAATTTTCAGTGTGTAGAAAGACAAAAAAAAGTTTTCAAAGGGGAAAAGTGTCTTTTTGAACTTAAATGACTGCTACTTGTTTGAAAAAAATAGTACAGCAAAAAATGATGGGGTTAGGGCTTCAGTTGTCAGTGTCAGTCACTCAGGGCTTCAGTTAGTTGATTTTTAAAGTTTTATTTCTTAAAAGCAAAATGCTAGAAACTTTTATATGAAGTGTTATACAAAGTGTTCTTTTTCCTTTTGTTTCTGAAATTTCTCTGTATGCTTAAGTGCCACATGAGAAAGAAAACTGAATGATACACATGCAAAAAATCTATGAGTTCTATGGTGATATATAACAATATGTGAATAAAAATTGTATTTTCAAACACAGGTAGTGGTTTTCAAACACAGGTTCATGCCAAGTTGGAGACTGAAAGCAAATAAATGACTTCTGGATATTGGACATTACATATTATGCATACATATAAATATTCTGAAAAAAAAATCAATGCTACTCTCTTTTGCCAATCTGTATTTTAAGTTTATATTTTTTTGTATATGTCTTATACCTACCATTGGAAATAGTTGTGTGGAAGCACTGTTACATTTAAGAAACCTGGGATTGAAGAGCAAAAATCAGAATGCAATCAGTGCTGAAGAACTTCAATGGGTCATCTGGTTTACTTCTCAGCCTCTGAATATGCAAATTATTGATCTTTCAAGAGAGTTAATTTGCCTGTTCTTAAACTGCCTCCATCTCTAGAGATGGAGGCATCATGGACTGTTTTAGTAGACTAATATATTGCTGTTTCCATACGCTGAAGGAGTTTGGAAAGAAAAGCCTTGGAGAAATGACAGTTTTCTTCAAATACAGTTCTCTGCCTTTCTAAGAGAATTTGAAATAGCTCTCCTTAAATCTCCAAAGGCAATTCTCCTCAATTAAGAATTAATCAGGAATTAGACAAGTTCAAATAGTGAATTGTACTTCTCTTATTGCCACAGAGAAACACCACTTTAGCCAGAAAACTAGACTAACTACCAACCTTTTCTGGAGAAGGAAATGGCAATCCCCTCCAATACTCTTGCCTGGAAAATTCCATGGATGGAGGAGCCTGGTAGGCTACAGTCCATGGGGTCGCAAAGAGTCGGACACAACTGAGTGACTACACTTTCTTTCTTTCCATAGTTTCTTTTGGAGAAGGAAATGGCAACCCACTCTAGTGTTCCTGCCTGGAGAATCCCATGGATGGAGGGGCCTGGTGGGCTGCAGTCTATGGCGTTCCAAAGAGTCGGACACGACCAAGCAACTAACACACACACAGACTGACCTTTTCAGAATTAGCCTCCATTTTCATGAATTTTGAATATGCGAGGCCCTCAGGAATGCATTCCTCACGAGAAATGGGCCTTCAGTTGGCCTGAGGTGCTGTCATGTGAAGGAGTATTGTGTCTGTTGGGCATTGCTCCAAAGAGTAGGCTATGAGCAATGGAAATAAACCATAAGAAGGCACACTTTGACATATGATAAAGATGTGATAACAAAGCTGCCTAAAACTTAAAACAGGCTGTCTAAAAATCCAGTGGTTTCTTGGTCTCTGAAATTCTTTAAGCAAAGACAGAATGATCACGCACAGAGGGTATTGTGAGAATCCTCACTAGTTAAAAGGTTCGGCGGAATAGCACATAAGGTACCTCCTGCTCTAAGCTTTCATGACTAAATGGTTCAATCACCTTAATCTTTTCTGATGAAAGCTATCTTGTTTTTCTTCAACAATCTTGGTTGTCGCTTATGAATTTTTCCAAATTATTTACATATGTTAATTTTAAATATACATATGCCACTGATAAGCAACATTTATCTACCTGTCCATACCTGTGCGTGCGTATCTTTTAATTCAAAGACTTAAAGTATTTGACAAAATAGCCAGGGATATACAACAAAGACGAGTATTTATTCAATAAACAGGGCTAGGAAAATTGGATATTCACATGTAGAAGAATAAAACTAGATCTCTATCTTACACCACTCATAAAAATTAAATCAAATGGATACTTTAAATGTAACACTAGAAACCAAAAAACACCTGGAAGAAAACAGGGAAAGTGTCTTGGCAATGAATTTTTGGTAATGACACCCAAAGAAAAAAACCAAACTGATATCAGTTTTGATTTCTTTTTTCTTCCTGATCCACAGGTTTATAAATCCCATTGCTTATAGCTCTGCAATCTCTCTTCAATACATCCCCCTCCTTTCTCTTTGCACCTCTGTCTCCCTAATTCCTCCCTTAATATTGCTCACCCAGACTACGACAATTGTTCCCTGTCCTGTCACACTCATTTGTTCATTTGACAAATGAGTAATGGGAGGCCGCTATGTTCTACTTGAGGCTACAGCAGCAAGACACTGCCCCAAGAACCTCCATCCTTGTACAGAGAGAGAGACAACCCCTTCTCATACAGTGCTTCTCTTTCAATCTGTCCTGCACCCAGGAATCACCTTCTTAAAAATCATAATGATAATTACATCACCACTTATAAACCTTTGGTGAGTTTGCACTCTGAAATTTAAGATGCTTCATGGACTTAATGTAAAATCCCTTTCCAGGCCAATATTCCCTAGTCACCTCCATTTTTTGATTTGGTTGAGAAAACTAACACCTTCAGTTCAGTTCAGTCACTCAATTGCGTCCGACTCTGTGACCCCATGGACTACAGCATGCCAGGCTTCCCTGTCCGTCACCAACTCCCAGAGCTTGATCAAATTCATATCCACTGAGTCAGTGATGTCATCCAACCATCTTATCCTCTGTCGTCCCCTTCTCCCGCCTTCAATCATTCCCAGCATCAAGGTCTTTTCAAATGAATCAGTTCTTCACATGATGTGTCCAAAGTATTAGAGTTTTAGCTCCAGCGTCAACCATTCCAATGAATATTCAGGACTGATTTCCTTTAGGATGGACTGGTTGGATCTCCTTGCAGTCCAAGGGACTCTCAAGAGTCTTTCACAACACCACAGTTCAAAAGCATCAATTCTTTGACACTCAGCTTTCTTTATAGTCCAACTCTCACACCCATACATAACTATTGGAAAAACCAAAGCTTTGATTAGATGGACCTTTGTTGGCAAAGTAATGTCTCTGCTTTTTAATACACTGTTAGGTTGGTCATAACTTTTCTATCTGTTCACAAATATCCCTAATGCTTCCTTCCTAGATCCCTCCTTTCTTTTTCTCAAAAACTGTTCTTTCTACAGTACCATGCCAGATGGTCTCCAGATGCTCATCTCTTGAATGCATACTTGTACAGCCCCCTCCACCTCACAGAACCTGTGAATATGCTGGGATGTTACTCCTGTGGTTGGTTAGGTTAGTCATCAGTTGACTCTGAGATAATCAATAGGGAGATCATCTTGGTGGAGTTGACCTAATCAGGTGAGTGCTTAGGAGGGGCTGGGCCCTTCTTAAGCACAACCTTGATGGTCTTGAAGGAGCAAATTCATGTTGAAGAGGAAACCACATGGCAGAGAATGGTGAGTAGCCTCCAAGAGATGAGAAGTACCCTCAGTTGGCAGCCAGTGAGAGAGGAGAATAAGTCCTTTAATTGCAAAGAGTTGAATTCTGCCAACAACCTGCCTGAGCTTAGCTAAAGGACCCAAGCCTCAGATGAGACTCAAGCCCAGGCTAACACCTTGATTTCATCTTAGTGTGATTCTGAACAAAGGACTCAGCTAACCCTGGTCCTAACCCACAGAAACTTGGGCTAATAAACTGGTTATGTTATAAGCAGCTAAATGGACGGTAATTTGTTAGGCTCCTATAGAAAACTAGTACTAGAGACATCCTCCAATTTCCCCTGGAAATATCTGCCCAGCTACTGAGACCCAGTTTAAATGTTTATCTTTTTGGTGTTTGCCCTTACTTCCCCAACCAAAAAGTGATCTTTCTCTAAATTCCTATAGGATCT
Source organism: Neotragus moschatus (assembly GCA_006410615.1). NCBI lineage: Eukaryota > Metazoa > Chordata > Mammalia > Artiodactyla > Bovidae > Neotragus > Neotragus moschatus. The sequence continues at coordinate 1,540,931 of SJYA01000748.1, forward strand.
GGCTTCCCTCTTATGGAACTTCCTACTTTTATTGTAGCTGACTGTGTATGTCTTCCTTCTCCTGAACTGTGGGCTCCTTGAGGGCAGACATGGCTTTCCTCATGTACATATGCATATGTCCCATACAATCACTGAGCCCAGTATTCACTTAGGCCATGTAGGAAATACTTCTCAAGGACCTAAGAATTAACAAGGCTTCAGTCTTCAGCTTCACATTCACTTTTTTTGTGCTTATGAATAACTTCATGTGACTTAGCACAAGTACAGATCTTTGTGACCTGACTCTCCCTAAAACTGTCATGCAACAGACTAATTCTTTTGTTAAAGGGTAAACAACATGCAAGTTCAACATATTTAAAATCCAGAGTTGAAGGTCATTAAAAACAGATTTATGAATTAGGAAATTTGCAGATAAGCAAGGTAGCACTTAGAGCTACCCAGCAGACACTGTGATGCTTGCTGCCCAGAGGCGAGGTCTCGGGGAGTGACTGTCATCCATACATGTCACTTCCTTTCTCTAACCTCACAGTTCCTTTCACCTGTGGATACCCAGGTGGGTTGAAATAAGAAATAATGAGGAACCCAGGCTCAGAAAAGAGCTTCCCCTGGCAGTGGAAGCATTACGTCCAGAGTTGGTTAATTGAAATCATGCATCGAACTAAGTTGCCACTTTGATGCGATCTGACAAAAATGATCATAGGATAAAATTGCCTCTTGCTGATCCCCACCTATCTTACATTTCAACTTGCAGCAAGATTGAAGCAAACTGCTCCAATTTACTGCTCCTGACCTGCTGATAATGGACACTTTGCCGTGCACTCTCCCTTCATTACTGCTCAGGTCAGGGCTGTTAACAGGGACTCTTGCCACTTTTGACAGATAGTCACTACCAAGATGAATGGCGGTAGCCACATGACCACTTAGGACCAGGCCTTCCCTCTCCAGCACCTTCAAAATGCCTTTAAAACATAAAAATAAAAGTCCCCACTTCACGGTTTAACTCTTTATTAACTAGCAGAATCAACAGAAACCAGGCAACTGTGACCTCCTATTCCTTTACTGTAAAGCAACAACTATTTCAAAGAAATCATTTAACAACATTTTAAAAAGAAACTTTCTAGCAAGGCCGCCTTTGTACATTCGGTTCTACTGGGGAATGGAAACTGGGCTGTAAACTGAGTTTCATGGGGCGAGGAAGCACTTATTCACCCAAAGTCTCAGCTGTGCTAAATCTTGTGAGGAACTGGCTCTGTTTCTGAGTTTAAATGGACTTACTTAAGAACAATAAAAAAATGTTTTTAGAGTAAATTAGCTATTTTTAATATCACACAGATGACTAGAACTCATCAACAGCCTGGTATTCCATCATTTCAATTATTCATAAACAGCCTTTCACGAAGAACTTTTTACCACCAATATTTCTAAGTTATTCTACTTACAGTTACAAAGGGAAAAAAAAGATGAGAGGGATGCATGTGTCTTTCTGGGCTATTTTCTTTAGCAGACACCATAGATTAGATAGTAAGTGCTTAATAAATAAGTTCTAAGAGCAAGCTAAAGCAGAACAGTGCTTACATTTCTTAAGGCTTCTAACTTAAAACTGTATATAAAGTGTATAGAGTTTGTATAGAATGCTTTAGTTTTTTATCCAGTTCCTGACACACACATTCATATTTGCATTTGACAGTCAAATGAGCTCTTATAAGATTTACACTGCATTGTCTAATTCACTTTGCCTCATGAAATTAGATGAACTATTAAATACCATAATCTGTTATCCACCATTAAAATTAATTGATTTTCATGTCACTTTATAACTAATGAATTGCCTGGAGAGAGTCTCATAAACTACAAAGCATAGTGGGAAAGCTCTTTTATTCCCAGCATTTCTAGTAAGGTCGAACAGTCCTATGCTTTTGCTAAGTTTGTCTCTCAGCAGAAATCTCACAAACAAAGCTGTACTCAATAATTACACTTCATGGATAAGAATCACATTTATGAAAAAGTTTCTGAAGATGTGGACAACATGATGCCTAATATTGCTCCACGAGGGGTTTGTCATATGGAAATCTCCAGATACAGTATGGTGTTGCCACGAGTATTACATAATTGAAATGGACATGCTATTAAACAGGAATAAAACCCTTGCAAATAGTCCTAAAAATAAATACATGGGTAGCATTTTATTGTGTTGCCTGAAATAAATCTTATTTGATATTTCAGTTCAAAGACTGCATAGCTGTATTACAGTAATAATGTGTGGTTACAGAAAATTTATCATGTGCCAGGCACTGTGCCAAGCATCTTTAACATAGATTGTTTTATTTAATCCTTAAATGCTCCCATGATATGAGCTTTATCTTTATCCTCATCTAACAGGTAGGGAAACTGAGCCTGAGAGAGAATAAGCAACTTGTTCAAATTCACATAATCAATAACAAAGTAACTAGGACATGAATCAGAAGCAATCTTACTCCAAAGTCAAGCTCCTATTTGTTATGCACTGGGGTCTTTCACTGTAACATCACTGTCTCACTTGGCATGGATGGTATGTTGGGCCATTAATTGCTTACAATTTGTATCCATTAATGTTTATTAAGATAATCCTCTCATAAATTGGTGTTCAAGGAAAACAAAAATCTTGCTTTTTAAATGATCTTTCAGTATTAATAAATTGCTCCATGTGAATTTTAACAAACTTAACAAAACTCTGTGTTTATTTTTCCCATTGCAATATTAAAAGTGGGTAGGAGGGACACTGTACATCTACATATACTGAAGAAACCTTGAGAGCTGGGTTCAAAGGAGGACACAAAGCTTCTCTGGCTGAGTGAGGGGACGGACCATGTGCTCTGTTTTGCCTGGGACTGTCCTGATTTTTGCTAGTTTTCCTGACATAATCATTAACAGAACGCCTTTTTATTCTCAATATTGTCCCAGTTTGGATAATAAATTAATGAGTTACTTTAATCTTAAGGGAGAAGCTTTCCTGCTTATTAGTAAATTCAACTGTAAAGCACCTCCGTCAGTCTCGTGCAGTTGAACAGGTTGCTACCCCGGTGCTCTTTAAGCATTTCCTATCTGCATGCTAGGGCATCAAAAAGAGGAGATGAACTTGCTACATCTGACTTCTTCCTCACCCTTTTCTATTATTTCCTCACTTCAGTGGGTCACTGGTGGATGGTCTTTTCATAGTGCCAACTTGGCTAGACTACTGCTCCCACGGTTATTCAATCAAACACTAATCTAGGTGTTGTTTTGTAGGTGTTTATACATGTGATTTAAATCCTTAACCAGTTGACTTTAAGAAACTTTCTATAAAATCTGAGTGGGCCTGATTCAATCACCTAAAATGCCTTACGAGCAGAGGCTTCTCTGAAGAAGAAATTCCACCTGTGGACCTAAGAGCTCCAGCCTGACCATCTGCTCTAAGGATTTCAGGCTTGCCCCTCCCGACCCCTACAACTGCATAAGTCAATTCCTTGCAGTAAACTTCATACTATATATGTGTGTGTATATATATATGTATATATCTCCCATTGGGTTTGCTTCTCTTTGAATTCTGACTGATACAGTCCCTTAGTGCTTGTTGAGTTCTGCTTCAAATCCTCCGCATGCTCTTCCAGGCTCCTTTGTTTCCACGTAACTCTGACGGCTCCCGGCCTCCGTTCCCTAGTTCTTAGTCTGATAAATGCGCCTAGAGCACTGCTGCTGCTGCTAAGTCGCTTCAGTCGTGTCCGACTCTGTGCGACCCCATAGACCGCAGCCCACCAGGCTCCTCTGTTCCTGGGATTCTCCAGGCAAGAACACTGGAGTGGGTTGTCATTTCTTTCTCCACTGCATGAGAGTGAAAAGTGGATGTGAAATCGCTCAGTCGTGTCCGACTCTGTGCGACCCCATAGACGGCAGCCCACCAGGCTCCCCTGTCCCTGGGATTCTCCAGGCAAGAACACTGGAGTGGGTTGCCATTTCCTTCTCCAATGCATGAAAGTGAAAAATGGAAGTGAAATCGCTCAGTCGTGTCCGACCCTCAGCGACCCCATGGACTGCAGCCCACCAGGCTCCTCCAACCCTGGGATTTTCCAGACAAGAGTACTGGAGTGAACTGCCATTGCCTTCTCCAACCCTGTTTAAAAAAGTGATTTGACTAGCTTTATTTATTTAGTTATAATGTTTCTGTTTCACTTTTAGAGCCTTTTCCCAGTGTAGTGTCCTCTGAAATATATTCTGGTCAACTTTTCTGATTCGAAAAGCTCCTGAAAGTCTATCATGTCTTGGAAGCTTCCTCACTGAACATCTCTTGGCCAGACATTTCTATCCATGTAACNGCTGCCATTGCCTTCTCCAGCCTAGAGCACTACTTTCCTCATTTAGAATCTAATCTTTATCAAGGGCTGATATGCCCTAGGCACTCCGGTAGACAGAGGATACAAAGATGAAGAGAGTACAGTCTCTGTTTCCCAAGGTCTCACCGGCATGACGCTGCCCAGCACAAAACTGGCAAAGCCCCCTCCAGGGCCTGAGGACAAGGGAAAGGGCTCCCGCGGCAAAGCGGCCCTTGTTGACTTTCATCTGCCTCACAGGCTTCAGAGCCCACAGCACCTAAAGCTGGAGAGGGGCTGCTCCTCGAGGCCTCGTTGCTCCTCGTGCACGAGGCTCCTCGTGCGCCATATGGCGCACGTTTCCTGTGGTTTTGTTTTAAAGTTCAAGTGTTGCTGCGGGGAGCAAAACCTGGCTATTTAAAGCATGATGAACACAGGGAATTAATTACTTACAAAACTGCTGTAAGGGCTGGAGACAGGGGCTTCCGACTGGTTGTTCAGGAATGGCTCTCTGAAACACACCTCAAAAGCTGCCCATTAGGGGCCCGCTATGCCGCAATCAGGAAGGTGGAGAGTCCACTGAACTTATTAACTGGAACTTTTAGCTCAGGGTCAGGAAACGGTTGCTTGCCACCACTCTTGCATTTTCCTCTCAGCATACATGATGCTAGCGGCTGAAAAACCGCTCCAGGACGGCACTGTGCCCGGAGAAACCGGTAAAGCTGTAGGAAAATGGCTCCCTTGCACTGCTGCCTCCCAAGTCTCGGGGGAAAGCGTCTAGTCCGCACGCAGACGTCGAGCAGCAAGGGATTCTGGGAAGCAAGGCATCTAGTCTCCCAGCTGCTGGTAGTACAAAAAGGCTGAGGACTCACTATGGGGCATATAGCCTGAGAAAACTATGATTGGAAAACACACGTGCACACCAATGTTCACTGCAGTACTACTTACAGTAGCCAAGACATGGAAATAACTTGGCTGTCCATCTATAAATGAATGGATAAAGAAGTTGCCGTACAAATATATAATAGAATATTACTCATCCATGAAAAGGAACAAATTTGAGTCAGTTCTGGTAAGGTGGATGAACCTAGAGCCTGTTGTACAGAGTCAAGTAAATAAAAAAGAGAAAAACAGTTATACTATTGTATATTAATGTAGATATAATCTAGAAAAATGACACTGATGAACCTATTTGCAGGGCAGGAATAAAGACTCAGACATGGAAGAACAGACTTACGGACACAGCAGGGCCAGGAAATGGTGGGATGAATTGAAAGAGTATCACAGAAATATATACATTACCATATGTAAAATAGATAGCTAATGGGAAGTTGCTGTACAATACAGGGAGCTCAGCCTGGTGCTCTGTGACACCTAGAGGAGTGGGATGGGGTGGGAGGTGGGAGGGAGTTTCCATAGGGAGGGAACATCTGTATGCCTATGGCTGATTCATATTGATGTATGGCAGAAACCGACACAACATTGTAAAGCAATTATCCTCCAATTAAAAATAAATAATTTTTTTTAAAAGGCTCCGCAGAAGGAGGTTAAAATGGATGCTGAGTGCCAGCCACATTTTCCATCACAGCTGGTTTTCACCTAACCTGGAAAGTTATTATGCCTATCCTACTTAAATAAGGATTATTGACTTTAATTAAAAGTCTTGGTGTCCTTAGCACTTAGCATAATTTCTAGTACATAGGGGTACTTCAGAAATATGTTGAATGGATGGGTGAGTGAAACAAAATAGTGACTTATTGATACAATCACAATTTTAAATTGTGATTTGTGTTATAGGTAAAACTTAATGAACAAATTATAGCAACTATATCCCATACGGGCTTCCTTGGCAGCTCAGACGGTAAAGAATCTGCCTGCAGTGCAGGAGAACTGGGTTCAATCCCTGGGTTGGGAAGATCCCCTGAAGGAGGGAATGGCAACCTACTCCAGTATTCTTGCCTGGAGAATCCCCATGGACAGAGAAGCCTAGCGGGCTACAGTCCATGGGGTTGCAATGAGTCAGACACGACTGAGCAACTAAGCACAACATAGCACATTTCCCATATCATGGCTAGTACAACATTTGCAAGTGGAAGGCATTCAATAAATATTTCTTGAATGACTGGAGGGATGAATACAGTGCTATCAGAGAATAGAGTCTGATATGCATACCTCATGTAGACCTACATAACCAGCATTAATGCTTCTCTAGGACACTAGCTCATTATTCCGGGAGGTGATACTTAATTCTCATATTATAGAAACTCGTGATATAAATATTTCTTTTATGTTGATATGTTTTGTCTCCCAAGAATTATTTTTATTGGATGCCTCCTCCTAAAGTTGCAGCCTAGTAAGAACGAATTAATTCCAGACAAACATGATATAATTTTCTGAACAAATAATACACTTCATTTCCAAAGACTAATGGTAAAGAAGATTTATATAACATCACACTGCTAATCATTTATGTTTGCAGTGTGGAGAAAGGCAGATAAACTTAAGTGAGAGAAGTTAGGACATCATTTCATGTAATTATGGTGCTATGGTCTGAATGTTTGTGCCTGCCCTGCCTCCCAAATTCATATGTTGATATCCTAATGCCCAGTATGATGGTACCAAGAAGTGAAGCCTTTGGGAGGTGCTTAGGTCATGAGGGTGGACCCTCACAAATGGGATTAGTGTTCTTCTTCTAAAAGAGACTACAAATAGCTCCCTCATCCCTTCTGCCACATGAGGCCACAATGAGAAGTCAGAAACCCAGAAGAGGGCCCTCATCCAACCACACTGGCATCCTGATTTCAGACTTCTAGCCTCCAGAACTGTGAGAAATAAATCTCTGTTGTTTACAAGCCATGCAGTCTGTGGTCTTTTGCTATAGCAGCCCAAACAGACTAAAACACATGGCAAAAAAAAAAAAAAGCAAAAACCAACAACCTGCATATGACTTTGCATAGATGGGATAAAGTCCTCCCACTGAAAATTGTTAGAACTCATGTCATTCCTCTGAAATCTGCACCCACATATGTGNTTACAAGCCATGCAGTCTGTGGTCTTTTGCTATAGCAGCCCAAACAGACTAAAACACATGGCAAAAAAAAAAAAAAGCAAAAACCAACAACCTGCATATGACTTTGCATAGATGGGATAAAGTCCTCCCACTGAAAATTGTTAGAACTCATGTCATTCCTCTGAAATCTGCCCCCACATATGTGGGGTGTTGTCATGCACAATGTGCCTCTCAAGCAACTTTCAATAAACTCAAAGAAAAATGGTTTGGAATTGGTCATTTGAAATCTGTGTTGATAGCACTATAATGAGAGGTGACATGACATGCTGCCCCCAGGAGAGCAAGCAGTGGTGCATACATACAATCTGTTCTTACAAAATGCCTCAGGTATCCAGTTATGGGCTGGTAAGCTATTACTGGAAAGACAAGTTTACTGTTTTATCCTTCACACTGAGTTAGGAGTATCACTGTTTTCAAGAAGTTTTCCTTAAAAACCATCATTAATTAAAATTATTTTACTTTAAACATTTCATATTTATTTTCTATTAAACTTGAGCTGCTACAATATTATATACACTTTCTGAAAGATAAGCTAGTTGAGAAATTATCTTGTAATAACTTACTTCATTAATATTTTTATAACAATATACCAGACTCACTTTTAAGATTCTATCTCCTAGTTTCCTAGCCTTGATACTAAGAGCATTCTGTTTCAGATAATTCTTTGGTGGTGAGGGGTTGTCTTGTGTATTATAGTATGTTTAACAGCATCCCTGATCTCTACCCTCTAGCTGCCAATAGCAAATCCCTCCCCATCTCTTTCCTCTATTTCGCCTCAATTTGCGATCATCAGAACCATCTCTAGACATTGCCAAGTGGCCTTTGGTGGACAAAAACGCCCTCTGGTTGAGAATCACAGCTCTAGTTACTCAAGGTCAAAGTTTTTGGTGATCAAAGAGCTATTGATAGAAATCAGAACAACCAAGACTGTATGTTGACAGGATTAGAGAAAACCATTATTGTGTGTGTGATGTAAGACACAACATCATTATTTAAAGCAGTTTACAGTGACTGAAAACACAAAATTTTCCATTATTTTAGAAAAATAAATCTGAGATGTCTGAGACTCACCACTAACCCTGTTTCTCTGTGCTAGATTACTCCGTAATTATAGATATCAAAAATATTTAAATTTACATTTCAATACTTCACCAAAGTTTTATTAAATTTCCTTCATTTTGACTCAATTAAAACTGAGCTCAGTGTAGTTAGTCTCAACTGACCTTTCAGCCTTACATACAAGACACCACAAAGCTTGCAGGAGGCCTGGACTCATAACAAAAGAGAGATGTATTTAAGTCACATTTTCATAACTTTGCTTCTCTAGCTCTTGAAACGGATAAAGGCTGGAGGGGGGATCTGTCATGTAGCTTTAACACATGTCCAGTGAGTCACAGTGACTGCCCTTAAAGGGATAGGGCTGTTCAAGTGAGACTTTACCCAATGGCACTCAGGCAAAGTCCACATTGTTCATGTTTCCGAGACAGTGTTCATAGTGGCTCCAGCCAAGATCTTCTGACTTGCCATTCTCTACCTCTTGTCAAGCCCAATCTCTTTGTACTTCGGGTTTCCTGACCCAAAGAAGACCTCACATTCTGAATCTCTGTCTCTTTCTTTTAAAACACGTCCCTATCTGTTTTTAAGAGAATGTGCTTAAGTTTTCAAAAATCTGTTCTGAACTGTATGCCACATGAATACAAGAGATTGTATTTTTTCAGTCCTTCCAAAGCTAAATTTGAGCTCAGCAGCATAAACATTCCCTAACTGCTACCTGAGGGCATAGGCACAGAGAAGGTGAGGACAGAATCAGTCAGAGGTTACTGATGTTTCCTTTGCATTGGAAAAGCCTTCCATACCCATGGACCACTGGGAATATACCCTAGTGACTCAAGTGCTTCTTTGCAGCAACTACAGAAGAAAAAAGTTCTTCCCTGTATATGCCCTGAGCTGGGTTTAAGCATTCCATGACTTTCCGGGTTCCCCAGGATTACCAGGCAGGGGTTAATATTCCAGTAAATTCTGGAACAATGCTCACATTCTTCTGAGTGGTGAGTAACCTATTCCATAATGTTGAGTACACGTGACCCACTGCATCTGACTGCTCAACAGATACCCTAGGGAGTTCCTGAAAGAGTCAGGTAAAAGAGCAAGACTTGAGGTGGGCAAAGGCAATACCAGGGCACCTCTGCTCCACTCATTCATCATTAAAACCACTTGTGGTTCCTTCATGGACTCCATATTGAAGTCTGTCTGCAAGAAAGAATTTAAGGGGCCAAGTTTGTCTTCAAGTCATCTAGCTATCTAAAGGTGCCATGAAGGTGAGTATGGGTCCATAGGGAAATTAAGCTATAGATTAATAAAATTACACACATGCTTGCCACCTATTGCTTTGTGCTTTCAGGGCCTCAGCTAAAACTTACTCAGAAAGAGTCCCACATTAGCACTCTGCTACAGTTAAACAATAAAGAACAAATTGGTCTAAAATTGCCTTGGCAAACTCCAGCCTTCAAAGTCAAGAGATCTGTGATACCCAGTTGCCTTTGGCAACACGAGTTTTATGTTCACATTTACAGCCTCCAATGCCAAAGACCTTCAAAGTGAGCCTCACAGCAGAGGAATCATGAGAACTGACCCCTCCAGGTGAAGAGAATTTCTCCAGCAGGAGATGTGCTAGGGAGGGAGAGGCAGTTTCCCGTTCTTCTACTGGAAGGAAGGCAGGAAAATAGAAGTGAATTTTTGTGGATTTGGGAATTACCTGTATTGCCTTCTGGGTTGGTTTGAGAGTTACTGACCTAGAAGCAATATCAAGAGGTGGAGCACCTCCAAACCCCTTTCAACCCAACTTTCCTTAAATGGGCAGGCACTTAACAGGAACCAGGCCCATGGCTTCCTAATATATGATGTTTAGGAAACTCCTTTCCCTGATTCTCTCTTGGAACAAATCTTAAGTTAACCTGGTAAGGCATCCCCTCAGCAAGTATCTATTGGCACCTACTAAGTCCTAGGTACTAGAGATACAGCAGTGAAAAAACAGACCAAATGTATCCTCCTGGAGCTTACATTCTAACTAAAGGGTTAATAAGATCCAGGGTTTTAAGATCTTACTGTGGGCCAGGTGTTCTTTTACCCACTTTACTAGTATTATCACTCTATAAGGTAAATATTTTTATTATTCCCATTTTGAGACTCAGTGAGTTAAACAGTTCAGCCAGACACCCTGGCTCTAGATCAGCCCTGTCTACCACTCTCTCATCTTTCAGATAAGAGGATGGACTTCACAGCCGGAGGCATGAGGATGACAAGGCTGAGTAGTTCAGTATGAGTTTGGAGACTCTGGTGCTGATGTCCTAGTACCTAAATGCATTTAATGGAGCAGGAAAGATGGCTGTCTTCTCACACATGCTGTGCTCGTGTCAATGAGGCTGGGATACCGAGTAAGCTCCCTTGTTCTTTCTCCCTCCAGGTCAGACTGTGCCTGTTCCGCTTATGTAAGTGAGTTCCTCTGAAACTCTTAACTAGGGAATCTGATCTGCTCAGTTAGTGTTCAGGGAGCCAAGCTCCTGTTCCTGAAGCCCAGTCCCAGTCAAGGCTCCCTCCACTAGAGAACCTGTTTATCAGGGAGAAGTAGCACGGCCGCACGTAAAGTTTTACGTGGAGACGCTCACAGTGGGAGGAGTCCAGGGGTGGGCAATCCACAGCTAGACAAGGAACAGTGGCAACGACAGGATGTAAAGACAGATACGTGTGTGGAAAAACGAAGCCACTCAAACATACACACACGCTTAGCCATTTCATACCCAATCATAACAACATAAAGAACATGGCCACACGCAGCCAGATGTGTAACTTTGCAGTGAGAACAAAGGCAGCTATAAATATTCCAAGGAGCCAGTAAAAAGAAGATGAAGAAGGAAAAAAAAATAGGAGTGGTTAGCTCTCCAATGTAATGGGCTCCATAAAAGCTTTTATTGTTAAGAGAGTTACTTTACTAAGAGCTATATGAAGCAAGCTGAATGAATGTGAAAAATTGCATGCAATAACCCAAGCTGAAAGATGATTATCAACCTCTGAGTCCTGTATTTTGGAGCCAGTCAGTGCTGCTATTAGAAGATTGCCATTGTAGTTAAAGAAAAGCTTGTTTTGTACTTTTCTCCCCCTTCTGGGTAAACAGAAAGTCAATACAGGCTTCTCCTGTGTTTTGGTCCATTTATTTGAACAATTATTTTAAAGATGTAATCCAATCTTCCTGACTTTCCAAAAGTATAACTCCTGTGAACTTTTCCAGCAGAGTTCTATACACACAACTTGCTAAATCAAGAATTGACTTATTTCCAGTAGGCATTCCCTCCTTCTCCATCTGCCCTTCACCCCCACCCTATTCTCTAGCCATCTGTTTGTTTTGTTGTTGGCTGTTAACAAGATAGTGGGTGACATTTAAGGGAGATGACCCATCTGCACTTCAACCATTCAAAGGCTAGCCAATGAGAAGTGTAAAAGGTGGAAAACTTAAAAAGAAAAAGGGGGGATTATTCTCTTGGGCTGTTAGTGTGGTTTTTCTGTATTCTCAGTCTGAAAAACCCTGTTCCCTGCTCTGTACTTTTCTGGGCAGATGGAGTCAGTACAACTTTCCAAAATGCTAGTGCCAGAGGAGAAAAAAAAAAAAGTAATACTTCAGAAGATAATATTGTTGAGCAGAGGTTAATGGTTGACATTTCTGAAATCCCATTATATACCATTAGTATATTCTGGGATAATAATTGTTGTATTATTGCTTTGAGTTTATTTCAACAGGGAGTTGTCAAAGTTCCCGTTACACACGTAGATCATGTAACAGTGTAGTATAAACTCTTTGGAAGATCCAAATCAAATCAGGATCAAACTCTTTTGATCAGAAATCAGGAAGATGGCTTGAGCATCTTTTTAAAAAAAACTCTCCTAAATATTTCAAATATATTTAGATAGACTATGTGTTAACTTTCTTTTCATGTATTATATAATCAGCAAATTAGATTTCAATAACTGGCACCTTTGACTTGCTTTTCAAGTGGCAGCTTGGCTTTTCCTCCCCACCTAGAACACTCTAGGTCTCCCTGCCATTCCCAGACCTCACATGAGTGCAGGCAAGTGATCCTGAAGCTTAAGCTTCATTAGCTTCTTGGGAAATCCACCTTTGACTTGTTGCCTTTTGTTGCATAAACTAGAATAATGGTAGAAATAGAGAATCCACATACACCGCCCATGTGGTTGATTGTATGCAGGGGTGATACAGATAAAAATAGTCCATGCTGTTGATTTCTCTTTGAAACAAGCACATAAGAGGATATGTGAATGGAGTCTGCTATAAAGCGAAGCAAAGAAGACTCAGTGTTTAGTCAACTAGGAGAGGAGCACAGCACAGAGAAGGGCAGCAAGAAGTCAAGTCAGCTCTATCAAGAAACACAACTCTTCTTTCCCTCCCTCTGGTATCTAATCCATGCATCCCATGGAAGTCATTTGAGTAAGTATTTTGAATATGCTAGATATATTTTGAAGATAAAACCAATAGGATTTACTAACCACTTGACAATAAGATATGATAGAAAAAGAGGTGTCAAAGATGACTGAAATATTTTTGACTTGAACAGCTAGAAAGATGGAGTTGCTACTTACTGAGGGGGAAGCTGAGGCGAGAATGACAGGGTTGGCAGAGAGGAATTTAGTTTGAGACATGTTTGATCTGCAAAGGAAAATATCCAGTAGGCAGCTAGACATACTGCTGTATTACATAGATCTGAAGTTCAGGAAAAATAGTGGCCTGGAAAGTGCTTAACAACTATCTTTCTGGGAAAAGAAAGAAGTCCAATATGTAGCAGAGATTGCCAATGTCTTTGGTATAAATACCTTCCATAGCTGACTTCTAGTTACCAAGGTGAGGTCACTGTGATTGAATACAGAGTATGGAAGAAACGTGCTCTTGTGCACAGGCGAGCTGGTTTAGATGCGTCACTGGGACCAGAGACATATTTAGGAGTCATCTGCTGCTGCTGCTGCTGCTAAGTCGCTTCAGTCGTGTTCGACTCTGTGGGACCCCATCCGCAAGTATGAAAGCCATGAGACTGAATGATGGCACTTAGGGAGTGAATACAAATAAAGAGAAGACATTAACAACTGAGCTGTAAGCATTCCAATGTTAAGAGTTAGGAAAATGATGAATCAAAAAAGAGGATACCAGAAGAAAACCAAGAAAGGACTTCAATAATCAAAATGCTGATGGCCCAACTAAGATGAGGACCTAAAATAGGTCACTGAGTTTGGCTCTGTCACCTGGACAGCAGCAGCCTTGGTGGAGTGGAGGGAACAAAAGCCTAATACACTTCACTCTTACCTTCTTAAAATAGCAACACCTGGAGGCAGAGGCGGCTTTGGCAGCCGAATCCCATATTCTAATCTTTAAAAATGCACTTTGGGCCTTTGAATTAGAGTAGATTTCAAAATCACATGATGTCAGGACTGGAAAAAAATCTGATTGGCTCAAAGAGGTCAAAGCCTTAGGAGGAAAAAGAGGGGCAGACCAGTCTGTTCCATAATTTGAGAAGGTATTTTAAAATCTATACAGACCTATAGACCTTGTAATTGCCTGCTGTTTCTTGTGACCGTGAATAGAAATCTGGGCCTTTTATCCAGGTCCACTGACCAACACCCCACTTCCTTAACACTGCAGCGATGACACAGAAGTTCAGGAGGACTTTTTTTTCTCCCCTCAGAGCCTCAGTGGGTGTTTATGGCTCCTGCTCTATTCTCCTTGTTTCATCTGTTGGTTCTCATCCTTTTGCACGATTTACAACTATAGCAATTAAGGATATCTGGGATATATATTCTTTACAGGTAGAAACTATCAATGCTTATTTTTAGGCAATCTATTTCTACAAAAATTATTATTTATGCAATCATGTTTCAGGGGTAGAACTAATTTCCCTTGGCATGGCTCTTAGCTGTCCATCACGTGAGATTTATTTGTTCATTCAAAACACGGTAAAGAGGAGCAGTTGTGAGGAGAGTGGCAGAAAGGAAACATCTTCCAGAGGAAAAAAAGCAGCAGATGCAAAGACAATAAGGCATTAGAGAATGTGGCATGTTCTGTAAACAGAATCATTAACGAAGACTAGATCACGTAGGTGTGGGATTGGTGGAGCCATGAGACTAAAACGGCACACCGTGCCTCAATTCTAAGGATCTGAGAAGTCATGCTGAAAGGTTGGATTATTTTTTGAACAGAGAAATTGTCTCCAAAAAATGAGATCCAAAGACTTTACCAGTAGAGAATTTGGGACCATTATCTCATTTAGTTTCGTTAATTCACCCAATCAAGTTCATCACTACCCACATTTAGCTGCATTCTCAAATCCCTTCATAGAGGTTGATTTTAGTTGTTCTTTAAAAATTTCTCCTTCCCTGCTTTTCTCACCAGAAAGGTAAAAGTCAAAGTCCTTCAAGAGTTCCTGCCAAACAAGGCAAATTAAATACAGCATCACACACACTGGAATGATTCTGCAGTCGCCAGGAGCGTGTTGTCAGGATTTTGTTGAATTTTTAAGTTATTGCCAAAAACAAGGAGCCTTTTCTGTTTCATTCTCTGCTGGATCTCACACTGATTAGAAATCCTGAATCTTCAGATTACAGGCTACATCCAGTTCGAAGAAGACAAAAATATTTTTTAAAAGTGTTTTTTAAAGACCCAGCCTTGCTACTAAGGATCATCTGAAACAGGCATGAGGAAAAAATTACCATCTGGAAAAATATAGGTGCTCAAAGTGCAATTTTAAAGATTTGAATATGGGGAAATTGCATTTAGCAGGCATTTACCTTTTATTTTATTTTTAAAAATAAAGCCAGTGGGATGCAGCAGTTCTGATTCTTTTTTATTTTTATAATCAGGGAGAATTTCACATTGGGAACTGTCCTGGGAAGCATTGTCCCAGTGCAATCCCCTCCAGCCCCCACCCTGCCATCACAGTGAGCCAGTGGAGGACAGTGCCCCTTGGTCAGCCGGGTCACCATTCTGCATCAGCTGGGTCGCCATCCTGCATCCTCAGAGTTCGTTATGTTGACATCTCTCCTCAGGAACTATAACAATGAAAGTGGGTGTGAAAATAACATGTACAGTGGAAGTAAAAATTTCCTTTCTCCACCTTCTCTCTGTGCCAGACTCAGGAACTTAAGTGATAACGTGCCTGTCTTTTGAGAGAGAATTTTGGATTAACTAATTATGTTATTTTGGAATAAGTGCTTGGTAGAGAATGAGATCCCCAAGGCAGTGGCTCTCTGGTTAAATAACTTACACGGTGCTTGGTGAGCCTGTTACAAAGGCAGATTCCTGGCAACGTCCAAAGGTTTTTAAGTCAGTGGATCATTTTCCTACCTCCCTGATATGAACCTGACATGGGGACACTTCTCGAACTGTATTCTGAACCCCACTGCCTTACAGAGGAGAGTTGCTCTAAAAGTCACTTTCTCCGTGTTTGGATGAGTATCAGTTGCAGGTTTCAGGCACGGGGGTGTGTTTTCTGGGGAAAAGGTAGCAAAGGAGAGAAAAGGAAAAAGAATCTGCCTCTATACTCAGTCTAAAAGTGAAGAGAGAAAAAGCAGTGTTGCCAATGGGGGCTGGCCTTGGTTGGGAGACCAATTTGAGATGAGATTTCAGAGATTAGCAGCTTCCATGAGGTTTGTGCTGATTGATACACTTCAGTGTGTACTAAAGATCAGAGAAGTAAGAGATATAAAGCTTGATAGTTGGCAAACAGTCAGGAAACATTGAAAACGTGATAGATAAGTGGATTTATTAAAATCAATCATGACATACCCATTTTTCAGAGTTCAGTGTTTCACCAGTAAAATAAGAAAGAAAGAAAAAAATAAAAGATGTCTTTTCACATTTCACATGCTTGGTTTAAAGGTGAATATTTCATAACCAAGTAGTTCTGTGTCTTCCTGGCTATGGGAAAGTATTCCCTAAGACAGACATAGAATACCAGAACATATCCACTTCTCCTCCACCTAATATTTCCAGGCTTAGAGGCAACACGAAAAGACATGGCAACATAGTGAAGCAAAGTATTCAAATTAGCAACAATCCCACGTAAAACAGGAGACCAGAAGAGGCATTTTCTAATCTTCCTAACTTAGTTTTGCTTACTTCAATCCTCATTAGATATCTAGAACACTCTGCTTTTTCTATCTCCTTATGAAAGAAAAAAAGTATGTACTCATTTATACTCATATGTATATGACCAATAATGTTTAATTTATCATATCTCACATAGGGGTTCACTTTTGGATACAGTTCAAGAAGACTTGAATCAAATGGGAAAATATGCTAAGCATCAAATTAAAAAGTCACTGGGCCCTAAATAGGCCCTATTATCTTGGGCCCTAGAATCACCCCCCTTTCTATTTACTTGAGTCACACTGTTTAATTATTTCAGCTCTCTACTCACTGACTCTCTCATTCAACTCATTTATAAATCACCACTCCACCAAGAGGAGATACTCTGAACCCCTTCCAACACACAGGTTTTCTTTTCTGTGCACAAAACGAAACAAAGAGACCAGTAAGAAATTAATTATGACCAAGAAACTAAACTTGCATGGAGTTGCTAAATCAAACTGGAAGGGAAACTTTTACATGTCCCTGAAGCCCTAATGGGGCAGGAAGTCTGAAGGCTTCACCACGTTGGGCTACACATGGTCACTTGTTGAGCCACAGTAGAATATTTTGTTCATAATGAGACTTTATTGGGTTTGGTTGTGGTAAGCTTTTCAAGCTTCTAATTATGGTGTTTAGAAGACAATGGAGACAGCTGAAAATAATAAGAATGCTGCTAAAACTAGTAAGATTGCTGCGGTGTTACAAAGAGAAATGTTGGCTCTCTGTGTATAGTGTACATTTAACCTGTCAGCAAACACAGAGCATTTTACAGGTAAAATGTAAAGGATGCATTTAGGAGCCATCACATGAATGATGAGGTTTTTCATTTTGCTTTCTAAACGAGCTGCTTAAGTTATAAGACTAGTTTAATATAAATTAGAGTTTCTCCTTTTGAAACCACTCGCAATTTGCTTCTGTTAGGCTGCAGGTCATTATGATGCAAAGTTAAAGGTTCCTGGAACATAATGTGATTCAAGCCTGCATTCTTGTTGCCATGTCCAATTCAGCTGAAAATGAGAATTATAGTGAGAGCATTTCCTGGTCTTTGACCCTTCGTGTGAGCTTTTTAAAAGCAGGGTTTATGCAGAACACTAACCTCATTCTCAGACATTCAGTTCCGACTAATATTAGCTGTGTTAAAAGTCTTAAGTAAATTGAAAACTGTTTAAAAATACCTCATCCCAAGTTTAAAAACAGTGGGCACTTACCTTCGATTTCCTTCCTTAATACACAAAAAGATTTGCCTGTGAAATAAACGGATGAATGATATTTAAATGTTTTAAAGGGTCTCTCTCTTTTCTCTCTGTGCCACAAATGTAGCCAGGCAACACAAAGGACAGTTGTTTTAAAATCGCCAGCTGTAACTGACTTGGGAAAGACAGCAACAATAATAGGAAAATAACATATAACACATAAGCATGTTTTCTATGCCCAAGAGTGTTGCAAAGACTTCAAAATAAACTATTTTACTTCATCTTGGCAATAACACTACCATTAGGACCCCTATTTTGCAGATGAAGAAACTGAGGAGCAGAGAAGCTCAGTGACTTGCTCAAGGTCACACAGACCGTAAGAGCGGAGATCTGAACCTGGGAAACCTGGGTTCCACATTTTTAATCCCAGCCTTTTAGGAAGACAGATGGTTTGAGAAGGACATTCTTGAACTCCGGAAGGTTGGTATAACACAGAAAAGACACATCTAAAACAAATTCTATGATATATAGGTGTTTTGGAACCTGTCCCCCCTGCCCCCGCCAGTAAATAACAAATTCATGAAACAGATAAGTGTAAGCCTTTTTTTTTTTTCTTTTTTAGAAAGGTCATTTAGAGTCAAGCTTAGAATACATAAAATTCAACAAACTACCACATACATGTACACTGCACATCACTGTTCTTGCCTGGAGAATCCCAGCGACGGGGGAGCCTGGTGGGCTGCCGTCTCTGGGGTTGCACAGAGTCGGACACGACTGAAGCGACTTAGCAGCAGCACATCAGTCAGACTAGGACTTTTCCCTAGGCTATATTGTTACCTTGGCCCAGGAGAAGCCAAAATGTGTGAGTGTGAGTGCCTTACCTGGTGGGTCTTAGTGATGAAGACAATGAACAGTGAGGAATCATACGGCCACTGACAGTAAGTTCACCTGCTCTTTTCACACTTTTCCAACCTGAGTGCACTTTCTGAAGACACTTTTTGTAGGAAGGAATACATTGGTTGAAATAGTAAGGAGACAGATGGATCTGAGCAGACTTCACTGTGTTCCAAGCCATTGTCAAAAAAAAAAAAGAGAGAGAGAGAGAGAGAGAGAGGAAAAAATCAAGGATCAAAAATAAAATGAAACATAGTACCTATGAACCCTTGGTTCCCCAAACACCTGTCCTGAGGCTAAGCAAGAAGCTAATTGGTATGAGCTATGCTTGCCAATCAGTCTGAGAGGATTTGCAGGGAGAGGTGAAAATCCCCTGAGGCCTTGGGAGCTCCAGAACACCAGGACAATGAATAGATTCTGAGGCTTTTCTTTGAGGAGCGGAAGGGATTCCTCCTACAGCCAGTGTTGAGCTGAACCAAATGACTGAGGATCCCCAGGGATACCACAGGGTATTGTAGGCTTGGTGAATGGACCCAAGAACGTTAAAACAGTTGCACGGAATTATCAGGCATCCCAATTGCTTCTATACTTACAAAGTTATTAGCTTGAGAAATTCCCTCTCTCTGGCAGTCAAGATTGGAGCACTGGCTCCGTTGAAATTTTACTTTAAAGTTGGGAGTGTAAAGCATTAGAAGAACCAGTTACCTAGAACAGAGGGTCAGTAATGCATTGTCAGGGCACTAGACGCATTCTCCCTGTCACCACTTTCTTCTGGGCAAAGAGGTCTCTCAGTTCAGTTCAGTCACTTGGTCGTGTCCGACTCTCTGCGACCCCATGGACTGCAGCATGCCAGGCCTCCCTGTCCATCACCAACTCCCGGAGTTCACTCAAACTCATGTCCATTGAGTCACTGATGCCATCCAACCATCTCATCCTCTGTCGTCCCCTTCTCCTCCGCTTTCA